>BRDA01052851.1:0-20949 GCA_036984385.1 Crenuchus spilurus | reverse complement strand
TTGCACCTTTACAACTGTGTTAACAGTTAAGTTTGTTACAGTTTTTATCAAATGTTTGTAAATTAAAACTGGAACTTCTTTATTGTGTAACACTCAGTTTACAATTTAAAGGAGTTCTTTGACAAATAATCAAATTTACTCAATTTTCCACTTAACCCAGAAGAATGGGCAGATTGGCAATCTGTGTGTTTTAAAAAAGCTAACAACCATCAGTCATCAGCAGTCCAAATCTTGGTACTTTAATTTAGAACTGTAGCTTTGAGACTCATTTTGCAAACAAGCAGAAGAACTCAACAGTCACCTATGTAGCTCAAATCATTTCCATAAAAATACACCAAAACGTCTCTCAGTCCACTCCAACTGTTTTCAGATCATAATTTAGGTCACATGGGCTTGTGGTTTAGGTTTTGTGAGCTATAAAAATGAACACACTTCACCATGCAGCTGAAAGCTACAGGACTTATGACAGATTACAATCAATCTGATCACAAGCATGAAAAATCACAATCAAAAACACTGATTCTGTATCGGTGCTCTTGTTCCTGGTTTGTTAATGATTTCCACTGGTTTTAGCTATTCAGTGAGTTTGTTATCTTTAACTCATGTTGTATTCACAAATCACATTGACAAGACCCTCAGAGTGGACTGTCAGACATGTTGGAAGTGTATTTTTATGACTGGGCTGTTTAGGTGACTGATAAGTTTTAGTGCTTGTTTGCACTAAAGAAGCAAATATTGGACTCCAAACATGTCATGGCTGATTGACTACATCTGGGATAAGTGGTAAATTGTGGAAATTTTATTTTTTATCTGACCATTTGTTGAAAATGACCATTTGTAGTACTGTAAGACACAACCTTAAGAAATCAAAAGGCTTGTTTGCCAGTTAGCTAGACAAGAAGTAGCATTAAAGTGGCAGTCATACCATTTTGGGCAGCCATGGCCTAGTGGTAAAGATCTGGTCTTATGACCAGAAGGTTGCCGGTTTGATCCCCAGACAGGACATGACTGAAGTGCCCTTGAACAAGGCACCTAACCCCCTAACTGCTCCCCGGGCACTGGTGGATAAGGGCTGCCCACCGCTTCGGGCACAAATTCTCACAGCATAGTGTGTTCACTAGTGTGTGTGTGTGTGTGTGTGTGTGTTTCACTGCACAAATGGGTTAAATGCAGAGGTCAAATTCTGTTGTGTGAAAATCACATTGGCAAATTGGTTCATCTTAATTTTCTTTACAATAGTGGAGCAAAAGTCACATAGTCCTGACATGATATAGCATATAGTTCAGGGATTGGCTCCTGTTGGTTAGTTAACTATTTTGATCTTATATAAATGTGAACAAGCTGCTTTATCACAGCTTTATCTTACAGACTTGTCTGTCTGTATAACTTTTTCCAACTAGTTACACAAAGCAACATTCTATTCTCAAAACAGCAGAAAAACGTAATTTTTTCACTGAAAAGCTCTGTACACATCAACATCAAGTCATCCAGTCCACATATATATGACACAATGTACAAACACTGGCCTTGATTTAGACTGTACTATAAAACACACAGCATTCATTATCAAAAAAGAAACCCACTGGTAGCAGCTACTCACAAATCACAAGTTTACGCATCCCTAAAGTCATTTTGTCATTTTCTGATGTACTATAAAACAATAATATACCATGTGACGTGTACACATTATTATACACTCTTATTTCAAACTGTACAATAAAGATCACACATAATAATAACAAATAGCATTGTATTAAGCATTAATATATGTTTGAATAATTAATTGGACAATCCTCAGCAGGCATTTTATCTTAATAGATATTTAGACCTTCATTAAAAGGCTAAATGAGATTAAGGTTCTTATTGGCTTGTAACATGTTAAATTATTTAACAGACAAAAGGACAAAGAAAGGATTTTCAGTATTTTCAATGACAAACTTATTTCTATTGGTTAAACATAATCAAATGTAGAAACTGATGCTTGCAACATGCTCAAAAAGTTAGGACAGAGGCAAAATAAGACTGAAAACTAAAAGTTACACCATCCTGGAAGGTTCCACAATTATCAGTTTAACTGCTAACAGGTGAGGTCATCATGACTGAATATAAATGGAGCATGAACCAAAGGCTTAGTTTTTTTTGTAAGCCTGGATGGGTTGTGGTTCATTGTGTTGAGTCACGTTAATGTAAATAAAATGTTTCTCATTATTCGTTAATTTTAATAATTGACTTATCTAATTGATAATAGATATTTAAATAATGTTTAATACAGTCTTAAGTAGAGTTAATAATTGTACCCACCTTAACTGTAAAGTGTTTGTCTCTGTTCAATGACTATTTGTTTACATACTCTGTTTATGTTTGTGCCCTGTGTTTGTGTTTACTCTTCTGTCTCCACCTGTATTCCACACTAGACCCACCTCTCGCCATCATATTTACCTGTCTTGTTTCACAGCCCTGGTTCTTTGTTTTCTCCCTGATTGTTCCTTGTGTAGTTTTTGTAACTAACCTTGTGTAATTTCATCTCTTTGTGTGTTCTTTGTCTGGACTTGTCACTATCATCGTCACCCTACAGTCTAGTCTTGTCATCATAGTGTTTAGCATAGATATTCTCACCACTGCATTTCAGTTTTGATCTCTAGGCTATGCTTTGGCTTTGTGAAATAATAGCCCTCTTGCTTGCACATACATCCTGCTTCCACTAACACCCCAAAAAACACTGGACTGATATTTGCCAATGGGTACCCCAACCCATCCCATGGATTGATATTCAGCCCAGGTTAATGACCCCGGGGTCTTTACATCCTTGTTTTGCCCTGGTGGTGGACAATTCTCAGCACACTAGTGGTATCATTCAAAGCAGTGTTGCTGAGGTTTTTTGCACATCTCACCATCACTGCCAAGTTGAGAAAAGCCTCCTAGTCAAAAATATCCAGTCTACAGTGGTCCTGATGAAATGGTAGAGTGGGTTGAATCAACAAACCGTGCAATAATCTGACCATACAGGATTGGAGATTCCCACCTCTGGAGTTACCCAGTGCTGCTTCTGATTCACTCTTACCAGCATCACATATACTATCAAACCACTACCATGCCAAAGTCAGCAGGGTGCTCCAAGGTCCACCACCCAAATAAAGCATCTATGATAAACAGGATAGATGGGGATGGATATATAAATATTATGGGGATGAATATTTGATGTAGTTATTTTACACACCCCTTTTATGAGTGGATGAAAAATGAATGACATTTGGACATCATGTAACTGCTGAAAATGTAAAACCTCTTCATTAGAATATCTCCTTGTCTTACTTGTCCTCTACTTATTCCCCTCCGGTCTTTCTTGCATCAGGGACTTTTTCTCCACTGTGTGACTTTATACTTTTTTGTCTTTATATATTTTAAACTGAAGGACACCTGAATGGATAATTATGGTGAATTGTGTTTGTGGTAATGTGTCTTTGTGCTCATTATTATAGTGAGACTTGACTGGTGACTCATAGATCATATGTATTCTCAATGAGACCTGTGATTGTTCACTTTCATTCATTGCTCAAATATTGCTTGTCAGTGCAGAAGACTTAATAGTCCTACAATTTCAAAAAAGAGATATAAGATACTTCTGCTATAGATAAAAGTGATGTATTCACACCATCAGGACTAAAAAAAGCTTTGAGTATGAAGAAATGGTTGAGTTCATTACAAGTAGTCATCCAGAGTAAGTCATCTCAAGACTTCATTACTGCATCTCACTCCTGGTTCGTCTTCCAATGTGAACCATCAAACCATTGCAGCTGATCCAAAATGCAGCTGCTCAGCTAGTCTTCAATCAACCCAAGTTCTCTCATGTCACTCCATTGCTGCATTCTCTTCACTGGCTTCCTGTAATTCCTTGCACCAATTTCAAAATCCTGATGCTTACCTACAAAGCAAAAAATGGACCAGCCCCTCTCTACCTAATGGCAATGGTCAAGTCTTGAGCCGCACCTAGAACCCCTTGAGTTTCTAGTGCTGCTTGGATTGATTCTTCAAGACACGTGGAAGACTAGCATCAAGACTCTTCTCTGACCTAGCACACAGGTGGTGGAACAAACTCCCACTTGATGTTTGAACATTTTACACTTTTCTTTCAACTGTGTCTCAGAAAATGCAGCAATGCTGTAAGCAGTCAGTATATTATTTTAGGACTTCTTCATAAGGAATACAGTGTATTCATTCTTTACTTCCTGTTTGATTCACTATATGCAATCAGATATGAAAAACTATAATGCCTTTATAGAATTTTACAATGATCTCATTTTTTAAATAATAATTATTACACCTCTCATTTATTAACTGCATTATAGTGTATTGCTGTATTATCATGGGTTCTTTTTGAGTTGGGCTCTTCTCATTGCTTCTTCTTCATTGCCAGCCTTTGCCACAGACAGTTTTGTGCCAGTACCTGCTGTAAAAAGTGAACTGGGCACAGTGAATGTGGATAGAGTTATGCTTTGGTGCCAAAACTGAGCATACTGTTACATATTCCCAAACATTCTGAGCAGAGGAATTACCCAGAGAACTTTTTGAGTTTACATCAGACTGCTCTGGTATACATTGGGTTCATCATCCATCTACAATTTTTGTACCTGCATGACCACCAGCCTAATTTGTGAATATCCTTTGTCCAGGCACTGGAGTAACTACAGTTGTGTTGTTCAAGGCTTCTTCTCATTATAAAATGTATGTCACAAGGACATTTGTGTCCCTTAAGGTACAAAACATGTCAATGAACATTTAATGATACAACATGGTTCCACAGATACATTTTTTACATTAGAAAGCATATTTAAAAAAACTTACAAATACAGATAAAATATAGATACAATTAGAAGACAGGCTTATGTGTTTCATTGTTTATATTTATTTGTTTATTTCACCACAGGAGTCTGTTTCTGCTTACATATTTTTACTACACCGTGTTTAAAATTTTAGTAAATAATAACATGTCACACTCTCGCCTGGCTGTTATATGGGTATCATGTGCCCCATTTAGATTTGAGTTTGTCATGGCTGACCATGCCAAATCTTGTCATGTGTTTCTATGCACCTGTCCCTTGTTATGTTCACAGACTCCCTTGTTTGTAGGTAATTATGTTTAGTATAAAGCCTGCCTAGTGTGTCTCTGTCTTGTTGGTCATTGAATGTATGTACATGTATTAGAACGTCAGTGTATTTAGTATTCAGTTTCACAATAAACATCTTCCTTCTACTCATGCTTCAACCCCCACCTGGATCAACACAATGTTTTACATTGATAAATGTTATTGGTTTCAACAAAGACCTATTCATTTGATGACATGTACAACCCAAGTTAAAGGTCAAAAATCTGTTTCCTACATTTCCTTTGATTTTTATTTCATTGCTGGGCAGTATGAACCAAAGACATTTCATGTTTTATTTGGTCTTCATTTCATTTGTTAATATACATCCATTCCTGGATTTCAGACCTTCAACACATTCCAAAAAAAATTGTGATTTACCACTTAGCAATTTTGCTAATCCTTCTCACAGCATCTAACATCTAGATGTTTTGGCATTGAGGCTACCAAGTGATGAAGTGTGGTTATTTCAGCTGTTATTTTGTCTCCTTGTTCCTGCAAACACTTCTTAAAGTGAACAACAGTACAATGTTATTGACATATTTTTTATTTCAAAATTCTCAACATATTCTCTATTTGGGACAGGTCAGGACTGCTGGCAGACCACTGCAGTAACTGTACCTTCTTCTTCTGCAGCCATGCCTTTGTAATCTGTGCAGCATGTGGTTTTGCATTGTCTTCTTCCAAATTTCTTGAATCAATTAAATGATATTATATACTGTGGAGGGAGAAATATACAAATCCCTGTCAGTCTTTGTTTGACGAACATTATTTTTAAACATTTAATAATTTTCTCATGCATTTGTTGACAAACTGGAGATCCTCTGACTATGTTTGTTCTCCTGAGACTTTCTGTGGATGCTGCTTTTGTACCAAATCATGATTACAATGTTACCAGTTTGAAATCACATTATTATGTAGTTCATTACAAGTCCTAAATTGCCCGAGATGTTTTGAAAATGTAACACACTTTGATGGAAATTACGGTACTTTTACGTGACTAATGAGTTCTAGTGTTTGGTAATATTAGCCTTTTTCTAAATTAAAGAAGTACAGTTTGGAAATGAAGCATAAGTTGACAAACTTTATTTGAAATAAGATGTGTAAAAATGTGTGAAAAAATGTGTTAATTTTGTTAATTTGTCAAAAGGACAACAGAGATCAATACTGGCATTTACGATTAATCATTTTTATACAGAATCAGTAACAATTTTGGACATTTTTTGTATATCCCAGATGTAGTCATTCAGCATAGAAAAATAATAATGCTAACAATAATATCTGTGATTGGACGCTCTAGATTAGGGGTTCTCAACTGGTCTTAGCCCGAGACCCACATTTACTCATGGTCATTAAGTCCCATTTTTATAGAATACAACCCAAACAAATGTATTTTTTAAAAATAGCCTTGAGAATTTGGGAGGACCCGACCAGCAGGTCAGGGTGCTGGAACATAAATTATTATTATGAATTACATTACTATTATTAAATTAACTAATAACTATTATTATTATTATTACAATACATTACTTACAAATTATGATTTATATTTTACTTGTTACTATTAATAATATACTAATAATAACTACTAAGTGTTATTAATAATAAAATTATAAAATGTATATTTATCATTGAAGATAAATCAGTATATTACATATTATTACATATTTATTTAATAATAAAATAACTCGTATTTATTTAAATATAACAGTTAAAAGCATGTAGCATAAAATTATCACTCAATCCTTTTCAGTCAACTTCACTCCAACACATTACCACCAATTTTACACTTATGTTTGGATTGTATGGTCAACAGACCTTTTATTACATAAAATTCATTTCTGAGTAAAAATAAGCAGAAATTCTTAATTATTTCAACAATAGTTCAACTTAGAGGCATGTAAATGGACGGCTTATCACAGACTGGTAACCGCACGCTATTTGGGGTGACAGTGGGGTCAACTAATCACACGTTAGCAAGAAACGGGAGAGCCAATTGATGAGCTTGTGTGCTTTCTAAAGTTAAACAGGCTTCTGACTGAGCGGCTTTGATTTCTGCTGATTCCTAATGCTCGACTCGTCTCCTTTTAATACAGCGTAACACTGTTTTTGGAAGGTAAAAAACTACAGGGGACCAAAACTACCTTTTTAAAAAGCGAAAGCGACATGTCCCGTCCCACCCCCAAATTACAGCTCATGAAGTCCTCTTTTTGAAAAGCTCTACCGGCTTGGCTTTACATGCATGTTTCATTTGTAAATGTCGCATTACTTTGGATGTTTTCATACCCAGCATTTCATTACAAATAACACACTGAGGTTTCTGTCCGTGTTAGTCCTCAATGAACAAAAATCCACATTTCAAATGCTCCAGGTTATATTTGTGTTTTGCCATCTTGCCTCTGAACATCATCACAAATTTAAAGAAAAGGGTAACGGGCTAACAAATGGTGGTTACCATGGCAACGAGTATGCTGCCCGCGTCTGACGCTGCCTCTCCATGTCTTTTTGTTCAAGATAAACGACAAGGACATCATCAGATAAGCTTTAACTATTTTTATTTATTTCAAACTGTCCGTGACCCACCAGTTGAGAATCACTGCTCTAGATTTTAGGTGTCAGGTTGTATAGGGTGATATATGTCAGATAACGGGATGGAGATTTTTGGGGACCTGGCATCCCTGCTGTTGCTTAATGCACGTCTGCTCCCCAAGGTCTATGTAACTTCACCCTTTAGCAAGTAATCCTGCAAACTGCGAAAAATGCAAATGATTTCATTTTAACAAACAATTAAACATAAATTTAATAAAACGATAAAGTGTTAAAGTTTTCATATTTCACCAAAAACGACGAGTTGTATAACTTTATCCGGAAATGACGTGCCTACGCGCATGCGTAGTCCAAAACGGGTTTCTTGTTCAGTAGTGATGGGAATTCCGGCTCTTTTGGCTCTTCTCATTAAGAAGAGCCGGCTCTTTCGGCTCCCAAGTGGCTCAGATTTGATTGCTTAATTCAATTAATTATTTTATTTATTTATTTATTATTATTATTATTATTATTATTATTATTATTATTATTATTATTATTATTATTATTATTATTGTTGTAAATTTATTTTTTATATATTACTAAAGTGTGTGTAAAATGAATTACTAGTGTAAAAACATACATTGTATCAAATATGTATTATTTATATGGCTTTATTTAAACAAAAATAAATTATGAAATACAAAAACAAAGGCCCATCTCAAGTAAACAAACAGGTCCAATCTCTAAATGTGTATATTATTTGTACATTTGCAACTACACTATATGAAATTGTCATGTTGCAATATATACCTTCTGCCTTTGAACTGTGTATCACGTTAAAATGCGTCCAAACTATGCTTCGTTTCCTGTCACTCATTTTGAAGTCTGGCGTCCCAGACCAACCCCCCTCCAAGCTAGCTCTACAGACCTTCCTTACCCTTAACAAACGTAAATCCACACTGGCCTCCCTGGTGACTAAGGCTGTATCTAGTTAACGGTGCCAGTGGGGCTAGATACAGCCTTAGTCACCAGGGAGTCCAGTGTGGATTTATGTTTGTTAAGGGTAAGAAAGGTCTGTAGAGCTAGCTTGGAGGGGGATGGGTCTGGGATGCCAGACTTCACTGTTGAGCCTTCTGGAGGTGTTGTGGGCTCAATTCAGCGAAACACTGACGAGGGAAGGTGCCTACCTGATGACCCCTGTGAAGAGCTAGTAATGCAGTGTGTGGTTTGGGTTCTCATGCGATAGGCTCAATAAGAAACCCTAGATGGTAAGGGTAGCTGGTTGCTGAGCGGATCATAAATGGCCACAGCAACCATAGGGTGTAGCTGTAGGATTGAAAGATTTGTGTGGCTGCTGGTGGTAAGAGAGTAGGGTGGGCCCTATGTGAAGCTCTAATGGTTTGGTATAGGATATTTTACATCTTATCTTGTGTATGATTGTAATTAATTCCTCACCTGTCCAGCATGTAGTCTGTCTAAAGTTCTCTCGTGGGAGACTCTCCCTCCTGTTCTGTGCTAACTGTGCGTAACTACCTGTGTCTGTAACCACACCCCTCCCCACTCCACTCTGCTCAGTGTAGAGTAGACACAGACGCTGCCACAAATCTTGACGAATCACGTGCGGCAAAAAAAAGAAAGAAAGAAAGAATTGGCTCACTCTCAGGAGCCGGCTCCCGTCGTTCACTTCGGAGGTAAGAGAGTATTGTGGGCCCAATGTGAAGCTCTAATGGTTTGGCATAGGATATTTTACATCTTATCTTGTGTATGATTGTAATTACTTATATAGGTTACATAGTGACTGCTGTGAATAGAGCAGCTGACAACAGGGGAAAGACTTTGTGGCAGCTTGGAGAGACAGCTGACAAAGGGGAATAGACCCTTGTGGGGCTGAAATGGGCTAGCAACCCATTGCAGCAGCAGCCATGGTGTGATCAACCAAATGGATGCAACCAATAAATGCTACGATGAAACATATAGATTCAATACCCCTTGAGTCTGCGAGAGCAGGGGTGGAAGATGACTCACAGGAGGATTACATGGCTACAGTTGACGGAACGGCTTTGACTACAAGAAAGGAGATAAACATAGTGGCAACTGGGGTGGTACGAGAAGGAAAAAGGTTACAGGTGTGTGTGTGCGGATGGAAAAAGGTGACAACAGTAAGAGGACTGAGGATTCATCAAGGAAAGAAAAGGTGCTTGGATAAGGGGGTACAGGGGCCCCACATTGAACAGTACTTGTTACGGAGTTGTTCAAGTCAGTCGGTTGAAGTCCAGCGACAGGTCACTCACCACAGTTCACAGGATATCAACACCTCTGTTACTACTGAGGAGAATACCAACACAGGTGTACAGGAGGATGAATCTGATGTTAACCAGAGGAATGGTGGAGAGCAGGACAGGGTGAAGCAAGGGGCAAAAGAGAAAGGAATTGGGCAGAGAATTAAAGTAAAATGGCCAGCTGCAGTAGTTAAAGTAGGGTGGAAGTGTATAAATGATGATTTGAAAGGTATTTTGGCTGGTTTGAAAGGCTCAGCAGAAAAGAAGTTGAATAGTTTAGGTAAAGTTATCTATGAATATGGAATGGCAAGGTTTGGTAGGTTGCAGAAAAAGAAAAGGGGACAAGATATTGTGAAGTCAAGACGGCAGGTAGAAATAGATAAACTAGTACAGGAGTTAAGGGCTCTTAGGAAACAGTGGAGGCGAGTAGGGGAAGAGGAAAGGGAAGGCATCGAGGTATTGCAGAAAGAGCTAAAGGGTAGGCTGGCAGTGTTGAGAAGAGCAAATAACTTGAGGAAAAGGAGGAGAAAGAAGGAACATGCTAGGTCAGCGTTCTTTAGGAATCCTTTTAATTTTGTGAAGACCTTATTTGGTAAGGAGAAATCTGGGAGTTTAAAAGTTGGAAAAAGGGAATTAGAGGAGCATTTCAGTGATGTGTATACAGATAAGGATGAAGCAAAGGAGTTAAGAGTTGCCACAAGATATTCCACCACTAGGTGAAATAGAGCAGCATATGGATGTTAGCCCACCAAAATGGAATGAGGTTCAAGGTGTGGTGCATCATGCAAAGGCAGGTTCTGCGCCAGGGCCTAATGGTGTGCCGTATCAGGTGTACAAATATGCACCTGAGGTCTTGAAGTTTTTGTGGAGGTTGATGGTCATAGTTTGGAAGAAAGGGATCATTCCAAAAGAGCGGAGAAGAGCAGGTGGTATCCTTTTCCCTAAGGAGAAAGATGCTGTGGTTATAGATCAGTTTTGGCCCATAAGTCTTCTTAATGTGGAGGGTAAGATTTTCTTTAGTGTGATAGCACGGAGACTTGCTGCGTATTTGAAAGGAAATAAATTAATTGATACATCAGTACAAAAGGCAGGGGTTTCTGGCTTTGCAGGATGTTTGGAACATAGTAGCATGATCTGGCATCAGATTCAGACAGCAAAGAAAGAGGGTAGAGATTTACATGTTGTTTTCTTAGATTTAACGAACGCATTTAGATCAGTGCCACATAAACTCATGTGGAAAGCTTTTGAATTTTTCCAGGTGCCAGATAAGGTTACTAGGCTTGTTAAAGCGTATTTTGAGGATATTTAGTTTTGTTTTAGTACAGGGGAATTTGTTACATCATGGCAGCGGTTAGAAATAGGTATAATGGCTGTTTGAACGATTTCACCATTAGCATTTACAATGGCAATGGAGGTAGTAATCAGGGCTTCTAAGTGGGTTGTAGGTGGGGAGAGGTTGCATGGTGGTACTCAGCTTCCCCCAATCAGGGCTTACATGGACGACATGACGACCCTGACGACTACTGTGCCTTGCACACGGCGGTTGCTGGGGAGGTTAAATGATAATCTAACGTTGGCTAGGCTGAAAGTTAAACTAAGCAAGTCTAGAAGTCTGTCGATTGTCAAAGGAAAACTTGTTCAGGAAAATTTTGTGATGGAAGGAGAATTGATTCCTACAGTACTGGAGAGACCATTGAAGAGCTTAGGTAGATGGTGCAGCACTAAATGACATAGACCAAGTTGGGGAAATAAAGGCTGATTTGGTGAAGGCTATTGATAACATAGATAGATCATGTCTGCCAGGGAAGTTGAAATTGTGGTGTCTGCAGTTTGGCTTACTGCCTCATATTAGATGGCCATTGACAGTTTATGATGTTTCGATTACAGAAGTAGAGAGGATGGAAAGGGTTATGAACAAGGCCATAAGGAAGTGGATAGGGGTGCCACAGTGTTTAAGTAGTGTGTCATGCTATGGGAGAGGGGTACTGAGGCTACCACTCACAAGTTTAGTTGAGGAATTTAAATGTGCTAAGGTGAGGTGTGAGATGATTTTGTCAGGATCAAAGGATGCAGTGGTTAAAGCAGCAGCACCAGTCACAAAAGCAGGAAGGAAGTGGAACCCGCGAGTGGCAGAGCAGGTATCCAGGAGCTCATTAAAGTTAAGGGATGTGATTGGCCAAGTGCAATGTGGCCTTGGGTCAGGTGACTCATGGAAAGCTTTTAGTAAGGCCACATCACCAGAAAGAAGGAAAATGATGATTAGATTTATTCGAGATCAGGAAGAGGAGGCACGGTGTGCAACAGCAGCCTCACAGGTCAAACAAGGGCAGTGGCTTCGCTGGGAGAATTTAGAGAAGCGGAAGATCACTTGGCAAGAACTGTGGGCAATGGAGGCAAGTTGTATTAAGTTTTTGCTTGGAGCAACTTATGATGTCCTTCCAACTCCACAAAACCTTGGACAGTGGGTAGGTGAAGACCCTAGTTGTAGATTATGTACAGGGGTTGGCATGCTGAGGCATATTCTATCAGCTTGTAAGGTTAGTTTGTCGCAGGGGAGGTATACATGGAGGCATAATCAGGTGCTAAGGGTGTTAGCATGTTTGTTGGACGGCAAACGCTTGGAGGTGAATGCTTTGACGAGTGGTTGTAGTAATAAAGCGATTAGGTTTGTCCGTGAGGGGGAACATATTCGAGAGCAGGCACAAGCTATAAATACTGGTAGATGGGGCGAAGCGCGAGATTGGAAATTGTTGGTGGATGTAGGTAAAAAACTGCAGGTCTCAGAGTGCATTGCGTTAACTACACTGAGGCCAGATATGGTGCTGTACTCTGAAAGTAAATGGATAGTTTATTTCATAGAATTAACAGTTCCATTCGAGGATGCAGTTGACGAAGCATTTCAAAGGAAGAAGCTGAAGTATGCGGACTTTAGCGGCTGAGGTGAGGGAACGTGGGTGGCAGGCAGATGTAAGACCGGTACAGATAGGTGTTAGGGGATTTGTAGCCAAGTCTACTACATCCCTGCTTGTGCAGTTTGGCATCAGGGGCCGGAAACTAAGGGCAGCTGTGAAGGAGTTATCAGAAACAGCTGAAAGGTCTAGTCAGTGGTTGTGGATGAGGAGAACACAGATTAGTTGGGGAAATGCACTGTAGAGGAGCTGTTTTGGTGGTTGGTGATGTAGCACGTAAAGATCACATGGAACTGGTGGCACTGAGCATGCATTAACGGTGCCAGTGGGGCTAGATACAGCCTTAGTCACCAGGGAGGCCAGTGTGGATTTCCATTTGTTAAGGGTAAGGAAGGTCTGTAGAGCTAGCTTGGAGGGGGGTGGGTCTGGGACGCCAGACTTCACTGTTGAGCCTTCTGGAGGTGTTGTGGGCTCAATTCAGCAAAACACTGACGAGGGAAGGTGCCTACCTGATGACCCCTGTGAAGAGCTAGTAATGCAGTGTGTGGTTTGGGTTCTCATGTGATAGGCTCAATGAGTAACCGTAGATGGTAAGGGTAGCTGGTTGCTGATTGGATCATAAATGGCCACAGCCACCATAGGGTGTAGCTGTAGGATTGAAAGATTTGTGTGGCTGCTGGTGGTAAGAGAGTAGGGTGGGCCCTATGTGAAGCTCTAATGGTTTTACATCTTATCTTGTGTATGATTGTAATTAATTCCTCACCTGTCCAGCGATTCAAAGATCGCGACCGACCCATCACTATTGTTCAGACGGGTAGTGACAGTCCCGAGCCACGGCTTCAAGTGAGAGCCTCACTTATCTGCTGTGACACAGTCTATGTGGTGGGTTAGTGATGCTGACAGCAACAACAGCACGTACAGTTTTAGCTTTAACCGGCTCTCCGTTTAGCTCAAACTTGTGGAGTTACACATAGTCGGGTCGGATCACGTTATCACCGCAAGTTCATTTGGGACGGGACCGAAATCACATCCTCTCGCAGGTCTCGGTCCGGTCCGATGTGAGAATGTGAAAAGTCAGCTTTAAAAATGCACAAAAATACTGAAACATGCAGCTTATTTTGAGAGGGTGAGAGAAAGGATATAACAGAGCAACCTACACTAAAAATGCTGCAGCGGAATATAAAAGTATATAAAAGCAGTATATTAAGGATCAGATGCACGTTCTACTACAAACCAATCAGTGTCAAGTGTAGGAAGACGTACCCCACGTAAGTGATGACGACAGCACGTGGGCGTGTCATACTAAACATTTTTTGTGAGCTTGCAAAACTGCAGTGTGAAAACAAACCTAACCAGACCAAAATATACAAAGTAACAAACACATGAACCTTAGTTCGGACCATGGTCAGGCATGAAAGCACCCTAACAAACAAAATAATTCAGGAGCCACCTAAACAGCCCCATACAATTCCGTAGGCCTGTTTATAAAAAAAAAATAAAACTACATTTTGGGTTTCACAGAATTCTTACCTACTTTGTCTCTGTTTCTTGTCACAGATAGCAACTTCATTCTGGCCAACGCACAAGTATCGAAAGGCTTTCCTATCGTTTACTGCTCTGATGGATTTTGTGAGCTCTCAGGCTTTGCACGGACTGAGGTCATGCAGCAGAGCTGTGCATGCAAGTTCCTGTATGGACCTGAGACCAGTGAACATGTCATTTTGCACGTGGACACCGCACTCGAGCAACGCACTGAATTCAAAGAGGAGATCATGTTCTACAAAAAGACTGGTGAGAGGAAAACACACATTTTCTAACAAGACAAAGCACGTCAGGATACATTAGCTCCACCACTTTATTGCGCTGAAGTTACACATTACTCAAATGTTTCAGTTTTGTGCTATTTTGTCACCACACCAATCATCAGTGTTCACATTTAGAGTTCAGATTTGTGCCTAGGGGTTGGTGGAGGGAAGAGCAATGATTGATAACTCATCAAGTATATTATATATAAATATGATTTGTGCTGAGTTGTCATTGACAAACATTTAACTACTAGGCATAATCACATGTTTCATCATTAATTTAAGCATAATGTAAAGTAAATAAATGCTGTGATCCTGCAACAACTTCATTAACCCAACTCTGGGTCAGCTGTACAACTCTAAACTGACAGATCCTAAGTAGCACATGACAAATTTTTTATAAGTGGTACCATATGTTTTATCAGGGGCAGGAGCATGCCTGGGATGTGTAGGGCTTTACTTACACTAACCTGGGTTTAACTATCATCAGGGGGTCCTCCTCTATTCCTTTGGGTCTTTCAGGAATCCAAAATCGCATACTTTTTCGCTCGCGGGGTTACTGGAAAAAAGACCCGGGGCTATGTGAATGCTTTTAGACCCAGGGCTAATGAAAAAAGACCTGGGGCTATAGTTATAGTGCTGCAGTTATCCTGGGCTTAACTGCTCTAAACCCACCCCAGTGCCACCTTTCCTTTTTTATTTCTCCCTGTCTCCCTTTATCATCTGTCTCATGTTTCTGTATCTCTCTGCTCTGCCTATTGGGGCTTCACATGCTTGAAGACTCTTGCATACCAACCAACACTCCTTATTTTGAACACTTTCTCCGGCTGTGATCATGATTGGTATTCAATCTTCCAATCTCATAGTGATACAAATCAAACATGAAGTTTCTCAGTTTCTGTATGCAATATGTCTTGCGGTATTTGCAATCCAACCTAGAAGCTCAGAGGTTAGCATGCTATCTACTTCACACACATCACTCTTTACTGTGCTGTGCTCAGAAGGGTTAATGGTGGGCATTCAGGCTCAAATCATTCAATGCCAGCTGAATCCCCCAAATGCACAGACTACATACAGTCATTGGATGACTTCTAAAATTTCATTCTACACAGTCATATCAGGCATAGGGTACCAGGTAAAAGGTGGGAAACCATTAACTTAGTGGCATATTCTAGAGAGTGAAGGTGTACCAAGAACAGGCTTCTTATACATTGAGTGCCTCCCAAACAGGCCAGAGGCGAGTGACCATTCACCAGAGTGAGCCAGTTATTTGTTCTCTGTAATGAACATATGAACAATGAGGAAAGTGTCAGAGCTCACCACTTTTCAGCCCTTAATCTTAGGTACCTTGTAGAGCAACCCTTTAAAAGAACATGAATCATACAAACTGTGTTTTGTACACAAATAAGAGGGAAGTTTACACAGCAAATCTTTGTAAATAAAAATATACCAGTGATGCTGCCTCCTTAGGCTTAATGAAGGCCAGGAGATCAAATCATTAAGTGCACAATGATGTGTGTGAGACAGTGATGTGTGATATGAAGCATAGAGAGTTGTGATATACTGAGTCTAATCGGCGAAGTTAAGAAGAGTCAGCATGTACAAGTGTTTTAAGAGCAATAAAATACATGAAGTCCAATTATGATAATAAAAACCCAGGCTAATCTTCAGTTTCTTCACAAGAGTTTGAATATGCACTTTGATGCAGAGCCTGTTATCCAAATATACATAAATACTTGTAGGTTGGCACTTTTCAACTTTTTCCCATTCTATGGCATACATTTCCACAGAATCTAAAATTTGTGTTCTAGAAAAGGTCATGAATTTTGTTTTCTTAGGGTGAAGAACCAAGTTCAGATCACAGAGTGAGGCCTGTTGCTGTTGAAAGGCAACCTTTAGCTCATCAATAGCCTGACTCAGAAAAGAAGTCACTGAATAGAATATTGTATCATCTGCATAGAGATGTACTTTATGTCCTCATGTTATTCATGAAAATGGCAAATAATACAGTGTCTAAGATAGAGCCTTGGGGTACTCCCTTGGTTATCACAGAATAATAATTCTACTGTGTTCACCTCCAATAACTCAACAAAAGGGTCCAGTTATTGATTCCAGTTTGTTCACCCTCACATCATACATTTGTAGAGAACATGAAATGCATAATAATCTGGCCTCTTTCCTAAATGCATATATTTAAACCATGTGCCCTGGAGGTTTCTTGACCTATTGCTCTGCATATCGTTGACATAATCAAAGTAGAGTCTGACTAGAATTGCAGGACTTATGCTGCCATTTGGGACTGGGCTGATGCTAATTTCTCTTTTGACAACCAATCGGTAATACCAACCATACCAAATTTTCGTATTTGTGGGACAAAATTCATTTGCTTCCAACAAATGCAGGAGAGCTGGTGGCCCGACACTTATTAAAGTGCATTAATATGCCATTTAAAAATGGATAGTTTATTGGAAATGATTGTAATCAGAGGACCAAATCTGATGAGTTGTACCAGCTTGTTGATATGTTCTAGATAAATATAGCATATTTATAAGCACAACTCCCAGATACTTTTAAAAAATATTATTCAAAGGTTCTTTAGTAAAGAAAATGGTTCTATATAGGACCAGGAATACATGGTATAGTGAAAGTGTGCTTCAGATGAATGAATAATGTGCTGTAGATGGTTCTATGTAGAAGCCTTTATGAAAATGGTTCTATTTAGCACCAAAAAGGGTTTCTCTATTATTACAAGCTTGACATCCTAACAACAGCACAACCAAAAAGGTTCTGTATGGAACCATCTGTAACACATTCCTCATCAATTTGAAGAACCCTTACAACATGGAAAGAACCCTTTATCCATGCAAAGTGTTTTTTGAGTATTCATGATTCTAATTAGAACCATTTGCTTTACTAAAATACCTGTGAAGAACCATTTTTAAGAGGGTACATGAAACAACAGAAGTGAAGTAAGAAGAGTTGATGTTATTGTGTTGTAATATTCCTTCAAAAGGAACCCCAAAAGCCCATTACCAAGAGTTTAAAAAAATTATCATTTATACAGACACTGAAGCCTTGTCTACACATATTTTGAATATGTAGGTTTTGATCCTTGTTTTTAAAAATGTCCTTGTCCAAAAACAGATTAAAAAATTACTTGAGTGTGTTAAGTCAGGGCATGTCAGACTACATCGGAGTGTCTGAAATGCCATCAGATTCCAGTGAGTTAAGATGAGTTGGTTAGAGCAGTGAAGACTGGGCAGTGATAGATAAGGACATGTGCCAATAGTGCAAAGACATTAAACAAAACACATGACAAGGTGCATAGACAGTAGTACAATAGACAAATAAAATATAGTACAATATGCATGTGTATGATGGACTTAATGTAATGGAGTATGGGTATAGTTGAGGTAGAAGAGGTCCGGTGTTAGTAAACTGCATCACAAATGACATGTTAAGTGTTAAGTGCAAATAATGAGAATAACAAGCGCAAGAACAGCAGCATGGGGTTGGGTGGTGCTCAGGTTAAGAGGGTATATTGCTTAATAGAGAATACAGTACACAGTTTAAGTACAGTAGATGGAGTTCCAGTAAAAGTACAAGAGAATACTTTTCCTGAATGACCTAACAGGATAACAGTGACCAGTAGCAGTCTGTGTGTGTACTCCGGTTGTGGTTGGTGTCACTGGTGTGACCAGTTTAACAAGTCAGAGGTAAAAATAGTTCTTTTAAAAGTGGCAGATCTGGCTCTGATGTGCTTGTAACTGTAACGGAGTGGTTGGGGTGTGTACAAATTCTGGTATTTGATGAAAAAGCTTTTCGTCAAAAATGGACAAAGAGTCATGTTTGAGCTTTTGTCAGTTTATTGGTTGGTAAAACATGTCAAAAAGCTCTTTTTATGCTTTAAAGTAAAGAGCTGAGAAAGAAAATAGTAAAAACAGTTTCAAATCAATCTACAAGTCCATCTGAGAAAATCAGAGAAAATCGAGCTGAGACCAAATTCTAAAGGGAGAGTTCCCCCTTTATAGAATAAAATTGGGTTACAATATGACTTTTTCGTCACTGTCCTGAGCTAGTTGCCTTCTTTAGCCAATTGGAATCAAACTGTTTCTGCCACCGACCTGACTGAGCCAAAGTGATCTCCTTAGATTGACTCTCATGTTATTTAGTGATTTAATTGATATTTCTGAAATCAGAGATTACAGTGGGCTCCTCACTGTATCTTTTAGACAAAACTAACTAGTCTTACAGAATTGTAACTGTTTGTTT
Organism: Crenuchus spilurus; assembly: GCA_036984385.1. Classification (NCBI taxonomy): domain Eukaryota; kingdom Metazoa; phylum Chordata; class Actinopteri; order Characiformes; family Crenuchidae; genus Crenuchus; species Crenuchus spilurus. The sequence continues at coordinate 2,017 of BRDA01052851.1, read as the reverse complement.
ACAAGTAACTAACAAGTATGAGTTTTAAGAATGAAATTAGTTTCTCTTTGAATATCAATATGAATATGTGGTGTTTAAGTGTTTTAGACTGAAGTGAGTGTTTTCTGTGTGTTTAACTTCTTAAAACTTCTTAAAACGTGATGATGCTGTTGGGGAGCATGTTTTATGATGCAGAAGTAGGTGTGCATTGTGAAGAGCGTGGGTGAAAGGATGCAGCCTAGTGGGCATCTCGTGCTGAGTGTGAGGAAGAGAGGAGAGGTGGTCACCCGTTATAACAGAATGACGTCTGCATTCTAAGAGTGTTGAGTTTGAATTGAAGTAGCCATGTAAGGTGAAATATACAACATGGATGGGCACCTGAGTAATGCTATTATAGCTACTAGGCTTTCCTGCCCCACAACTATTTTGTGGGCAAATCGGGTGAATGAACTCCATGGACTGGGCAGGTTCTCCTGGCTATCGTAGGAACTGTGTGTGTGTGTGTGTTTGTGTTTGCTATTTTGTAGATTGTACTTTACTTATTGCTGTAAAGCATTGAAGATAAGGTGATAAGGTGATATTTGAGAAAATAGGTCCATGAAATTAGACAATTTCCCACACATTTTTTTGCCTTATACATACTAGTGCTTCTCCAAAAATTTGAATGTAAAGTGCATTTGTGTTCATAATTTAAATCATAAAGCTATTTATATTTATATTTAATACACATAAAGTGACATATTTTTTTGTGCAAAAGGTGATAAAATATTAAATGGTACTGTATTATAAATGAAATAAACTAATATTTGAGTAAATAAATCAATGAAATCATGAACACAAATAAACTTTTTTTATGATATTCTAATTATTTGATGTAGCACTATATGTTAGATGGAGCGAATAACATCGCCTGCAGTGGCACATCAGCAAGAAAGATCTAAAATAAGTATAAGACAGCATTTACATCTATTATTGTTTCCACACTTGTTCAACAGTGTGGTGTTTATCTTCATCCTTTGTGATCTAGTAATGGTGAGGGGTTTTTTCATCCAGAAAAGAAGAGATTTGAAACAAGACCTCACCAGCTGCTTGCAATCAGATTGTATTCCCCATGAGACTCCAAGTAACAGGCTATGGCTGCTAGGGGGAGTAGAAACATGCTCACACACACACACACACACACACACACACACACACACACACACACACACACACACACACACACATACATAGATAATGTAATAGTTTTGTTGTTGTTCACAGACCTTCCATAGTGATGGATCCTTTCATGATTATTTTTTCTACTTGCAGACTCTTGGGATTCTCTGCCCACTGAATTGTTCCTAAATCATCATCATGCTGTGTGTGTGTGTGTGTGTGTGTGTGTGTGTGTGTGTGTGTCTGTGTTATTTTTTTTGTCTCTCTCCTTTTTAATGCAGGTAGCGTGTTCTGGTGTCTACTGGACATTGTGCCCATTAAGAATGAGAAAGGGGATGTTGTACTCTTCCTTGCTTCATTCAAAGACATCACAGACACCAAGGCCAAAGCCATCCATGAGGAGAAGAAGGAAGGTTGGTATCTGTGTATGAGTGACTGTTCTAATGCCAGTGATCCCTTAATAAGGATTTATTGCTGTAGTTCACTGTGTAAATATCACAGTGATGAGGTTAAATTTCTCTTCTAAACAATATGTTATTTGTGTGGATGCTCTGTCTAGCTGAAATAAATCCATTTTTAGCTTGTTATATAACATCATCCAGATCAATTTTGAGCAATACTTTACAATAAGACTATGTCTGTTAACAATGCTTAAAACTGTATTAAACATTTTTATAAATAGTAAGTCATGTCTTAAGTAGTTAAGCATAAATTAATTACAATGAGTAGTAGTCACACTTACATTCAATACATTGAGTATTAATCACACACAAATTAATTACACTGAGAAGTAATCACTCTGAGTATTAATTACGCTTAAATTAAACTGAGCATTAATAACACTTAAATTCATTACAATGAGTAGGAATAACACTTAAAT
>BRDA01052849.1:16267-25790 GCA_036984385.1 Crenuchus spilurus | reverse complement strand
ATATTAGATGTTGGCACCTCCACATCATTGCATTCAGTTTTTATTCACAATTTGTTTAGTGTCCCAACTTTTTTGGAATCCGGTTTGTATTAAGATGAGAAGATCCTCTAGGTCATACATAGACATGTCCTATTGTGTGATTATCATGACATAAAATGGCATTAACCTTCACTCTGTGAGTAGATTTTAGGTTTCATTAACCATCATACTATGTTCATATTTAATAACATTTATTTTTGGAGTCAATTTGACCCCAGCAATTTAAACCTCCAGAAAATTATTATAATCTCAGTCTCCTCTGACTCAGACCTATTCTCCTCTGTCTCGGACACAGTCTCCTCAGACTGAGACATATTCTCCCCTGTTTCAAACACATTCTCCTTTGTCTCACACTTTCTCCTCTGTAAAATGTTGATTTTTTACATGTTATACAGCTAAAACAGCCAGGGGTCAAATTGACTCCAAAGAACACTGATTAATACAACATGTGTACAGAACACTAAAAAAAAAAATCATGTTAATTTTATGTTTACTCAGTTATCAGCATGAAATTAGGAAAAGTAATTAAATATAAAGCAAAAAAAAAGTCATGTTATACGTGTATTTAAAGACGTTAATCATTGGATTGGGCCAAATTGACCCCAAACATAATGAGGGTTAATATGCAGTATTGCATGGAAGTTGTACCTGGTAAGTATCTGAGCGAGGCAGGAGAGAGATATCGTATGTAGCAGCAAAGTGATTTCGCACTTCCTGCATCTTCCCGTAGCGTTCCCGCTTCCTCCATTTCGCTCTTCTGTTCTGGAACCACACCTGTCAGAGTAAACATACAGAATTATGTATAGACTTTCATGAGACTTAATCCTTCAACCCTTGTAGAATCAAGCTGCTGTGTAACTCTAAAGGACACAGATAGTTTGGGTTATTTTGCAGGAAAAATGTTTTTGTTCATTGTTCAGGATTTTTCCTTTAAAAATGAATCTTTTTACCAGAAGAGCATTACAATCAGCATCACCAGAATAACCAGACATTTGCTTGTGATGCACATGCTGTGATGCAGAACAGAGTTGTAGGTGGAGAGTGGTTTCCAACACTGTTCCTGGAGAAATATTATTTGTGAAATACAGCCAATAGCAGAGTGCAGTGCAGATTAGCAGAGATCATTTAATGGGAGGTCTGTTGCCCTGAAGACACCAAAGATTTCAAAATGTTCTGTACAGATCATTAAAAACTGGCTTGCTGTAGAAAAGTGGCTTGCATTAGACAAATATCCTCGTCTTGCTCTTTGGGTCTGGGTGTAATAATATGAATATATTACATCCTACTTTATAGGACATTTATATAATTAATAATCAACACTAAAATGTAATGGTTCCCTGTGCTAATTATTTAAAATGTTATTTTTATTTTAATGTATTATTTATTTATTATTGTTATTTTTTCTTTACTCTAGTACTTATGGTCACCTCCTGACCTGAAGTAGTTACTGTATGTCAGAGCAGAAAAACACTGAAAGGTACAGGACAAAAGAAATGCAGGACCAGGAGTTAAAAAATTGGTTAATGGCTTGGTTTATACCTGTACACGTGCTTCAGTAAGCTCGGTCCTGAGAGCTAGCTGTTCTCGTGCGTAAACATCTGGATAATGTGTCTTCTGGAAGACCTTCTCAAGCTCCTCCAGTTGGAAGGTGCTGAATGTGGTGCGGTTCCTTCGCTTCTTGTTCTTGCCTGAAAGGTCAATTGAGTCAGCGATGGAGTCTCCTTGGCTTAACCCATTTGATGGCTCTTTCAGCTTGCCACAGCATTCAGAGTCCAGGACTGGGTAGCCCAAAGACTTGGGCAAAGGTTTCTCTCCTGCTGAGAAAATAAAAAGACAGCATTATATTTTTATATATCTCTTGCAGTCCTATTTCTTTTGTTCATCCTGAAGTTCACTTAAAGCATTTAAAACTACATTTTCATTTTTAACACTGTCTTTAAGATTGATGTATGTAAAGACCTTTGTTCTGATTTGTACTGTATTGGGCCTAATGTTAAAAGCAGTCCTGGATGAAATACCTAAAATGTTATTAGGTGAAGCTGATCTATTTTAGATGGAATAGGTGGGTATATGTATGTGTTGGTTTCTGTGACACATAAACAACGAATACCTAGCAGGCTGTTTCTGAAATGTAGTTTTCATATTTGGGCTGTAAAGGATGAGGAGTGAACATATACTTTTAAATGCTAAAAATGTATACATTCTACATCAAATTTATTTACTTCAAAAACAAGAGGAGAACCAGGTTTTCCATGATATGACCCCTTTAAGAGTAAATTTGCTTCAATAATGAACAAATACACATTCACAATGAAGACAAAAGTAGAATCTTGGCACCACTGTGTGTGCTGCAAAGTGCTTTTGGCAAATATGCCTCTGGCTAGATTCAAATAAAAAATGACACATTTAAATACACATTAAACCTAAAGTAAATTAGGTGTTTACTGATGGCCTGTGAGGCAAACGCAGGATGGAATATCCTCAAATCAATGTGTACAGGGACCGAAGCCTAAAAAGCCTGCTTCATGAAAGAAGAATAAACTTTTTAGTGTTTATCTAACATAAACCATTTTCCTACATTTAGCCAGCTTTTAGTGGTCTGCAGAGAAAATTCAGTGACCTAGATCTTTAGCGTCTACAGGCCAGAGCTGCTGTAATGCAATTTTAGCATGAAAAGTGACTAACATTTAATGGGCTACGCATATCTTGGGTGCACTACGATTGATATATTTCATAAACAGTAACTTCACTAAATGGTGGATTTAAAACAAGCACACATAAGAAAGCATGAGGGACATTTTAACATGATTTAAACTGATTCAAGATGGGCATGTTTTTGTCCTTTTATCACATTCACATAGCAACATTTTCACAACAATAATGCTGACATTTCTAAAGATTCACCATGTACACTGTTATACATTTGGTTAAAAATTAACTGCCATTCAACATAATGTCTTTTCACAATTTTTATGCATATAATTTTATGCATTTAGGTTGGAAAGTGTATCTGCTTCAAATAAACTTAAAGAAGTGTATTGAATGAAATGGTTTGCATTAATTTTACCAGACTTTTTAGTGTCTGTGAAAACTAGCCACTATAAGGAAATTAATAAGGATTAAGTGGGTGTGATAACAGATGGATGGATGATAAGCCATTCATTTAAATTCCTTAATGAGCCAGTCATTTAAAAGGTTGTTAATTGATCCAAAAGTGGTTCTTCAATGACATCACTCAAATAACCTTTTGTTGCACCTTTATTTTTAACAGTGTAAATTGCACCATTTAAAAAAATAAATAGTTTATAAAATATTTGATTACAATTGATGATACAATGATATCAAGCTCATGTGATAGAGTAGGAAGATATATGTACGTGTTGGTTTCTGTGACATCGCAAAAACAAAGGGTGTTTTTGCACTTTATTTTTCATAAGGAAGAAGGAGTACAAGGTGCATTTTGAAACTTTGGGAATGTTTACATATTACATGAAACTTTTTTTAAATGAGGATAATGTTCCCTTTAAAAATGATCTACTTTCAGTAATGAACAAATGACAAATGCCCTTCCATAAAAAAAGACAAAAGTAGGATCTAGTAAGCCATATCTCTGCTACAAAGTGCTATTTTACAAAGAAGTTGTTTGATACATTAAAATAAGAAAAATATGATAAATACATATTAAATTGGGTGTTTACTGTTAGTCTGTGATGGAAAAGCATGATGGAATATCCTCAAGGACCGAAGCTCAAAAAGCTGGCATATATTGTGTTCCAACCTGTGCAGTAAATGAAGTTGGGACGATAATATGTGATTTAATTGACAAGCTGTCTATCAATAAAAGCATCTGATACTTCAATAACCCAAGTAATGACCCAAGTAAAATGATGCCTATCAACAACACTACTTCACTGGAACTTATCTATCACTGGTACTGTATCTATCACCATAAGAACTGAAATTACTATTATTCTCTTTATCTGTACAAACTAAATGTGAATAGAATTAAAAAATCGGACTAACTTTCATACAAATACATCAGTATAATTAAAGATATACATTTGAAAACCATCAGAATTTACATACAGAGCATACAGACCGAATGACAAAAAAGAGAACCGAAGTACAAAAAAGTTCCCCCAGTGTGAAACTGGAGCTGGGTAGCTCTCTCCTCTGGTATAACAGTTACAACACCACTAAAAGCAGTATGATAGACAGACTACATACTCTCACAAATGAATATCAGGGATGAGATTTTTCTGATGATAATAACATCTGACATTGGAGAGTGAAATGTCTATTGATTGCGGGCTTTTAAGTCCCGAGGTCTCCACAGACAGAAAAAAGTAACAGAAATGAATGAATGACTGAATTAACATCTTTCTAATTCAATCTTTTCGTCAAACAAAGGGACACATTCATAACCACATGTTATCTGTCAAGTTCATTTGAACTTGACCCTCTGAGATAGTCCAGGCTGAAAGAGCTTTTTCAGCTAAAAATACTAAACACACTCTCCATCTAGATCTTTTCTTTCTTTTGTTTTTCAGCTGAAGACCTAGTCAGAAGATCAGAAGTTCTAGATTAGCCAGAAAAGCTCATTTTGTCCTGTAGCTTTTTGACCCTATGAGGGATTCCAGGACCTTTAGCCAACAGACAAAACAGGAAGAATGAGGCCTTCAAAAGCTGGAGAGTCTATTGAGGCCTCTCCCCGTTTGACAAAATCAGTGTTTGGGATACGCCTTTTCAGTCCACTGTCCAGTAAAAAAATCAGAGCATGCGATACAGAGCAAAAATGCTGGGGCATTAGGGAACCAAAACGTGGTTCTTCTGTCATCTTTTCTGATCAATTTATTTTCAGTGTTCAGTTCACTGTTTTCCCTTCATTAATACCCCGAGTTCAGCTCAGAAGGGGTTTGTAAGTCATCTGGTGAGGAAAATCTGTGAGCAAAGAAAACATAAAACTGCATTCTTAATACATTCTTAGGAGAAATGCTACAGATGAATCACTTTTGTTTCCTGAAAAAAAGGTGGATAGAAGAGGGTTGATCATTTCAGATCTCAAAGGAAATTGCAGAACCAAGGTTAAAGAAGCTTCCAATAGATGGTTCTTTAACTACTTTTATAAATGGAATATGTCAGTGAGAAACCATTTAAAAAAGTTTAAAGCACAAGTAATGTCTATACCGATCATCTTTATCCTAGAACCTTCATTTGTCTAGACCACCAGATTTCTTTGTTTGTTTTTCCGCAGAGGTTTATTTCAGACAATCTAAACCTCTGGCATTAGGCTCAAGCCACTTCCTTTTGACAGATTCCTAAAGAGAGATTGTAATTTAAAACCAGAGGAAGTCACTGTTTGTGTTAAGAGCCTGTCACAGTGAACTCCACATAGGGTGACACTGTCTCAGGCCTGAAGAGCCGAAGGTTATCCACTATACTCTGCGGCAGTTTTGGCACAGACACAGAAAAGAAAGAATAAATAAAAACATTGCTCTGAATTTTAAAACCTTTTTTTTAGCTTATAATCTGAAAATATTTTAAGCTGTCACTTAAAAGAGAGCATGTAAATGAAAATAAATCAGAGCTTCCAAATCACTTTATGTCTATGGAGTGACCCATTTTAACTTGATGGTCACTGAGCTTCAGTTCAGAAGGTCCGCGATGGTTGTAGCTGCTCCACCTAAAGTCACTGAACCTTATGATTACGGTGTATCATCATATATCTGTTGCCACCTATTAAAGCAACAGAGCCTACACAGCTTAAAACAGTACAGCTACACATTGGTAATTGTTTACATGCCAATCTATGAGTGTTATGAAGTATTCCAAGTCTATCAAAATTTGATCTGACTATATAACTCCTTGAGGAGGGGGCGAGAGGTGGGCACAGGCGATGAAGGACTGATGGGAAGAGCGGTAGCCACCACTTACTAGTCATGCACTTATGGACAATGTAATTACATTTTTACTTTTAATTTTTAACTACATTTTAATTTAAGAAGAGTAGTTTTACCTTTGTTTAGTAATTGTTTATAGAGATTTCTCTCTTTTATCCTGTGTGCTGCTAATGTTTTCTTCTGATGTGGAAGCAGCAGGAAACTGAATTTCCCTGAAAGAGTATAATCTAAAAATGATAATTTATTAATCTACAGTTAATAAAAATGTTGCATGCATAATCTCATTCTAATAAATAGAGGTGGGCAATGCGGCACAAATATATCACAATACAGTATTTACTACGAGCAAGAGGAACCAGAAGTCCTACATAAAATACTACCGAAAGTACTGTAAATACAAGTTTTTATTCTGTGCTTGTTATAATATGCTGCACTACATCCAGTTAAACAAGATTAATTCTGCACTTTTTATAATGAAACATGCCATCATGCTATATTTTATAATGAAAAATCTGTAGAGCTACAATCATACAGATTTGTATGAGTAGTTGACAAAAAAAAGAGTAAAATATTTTAATAAATGTAATTTTTTAAAAAAAAGCATTAAACCTGTACAAAATAATAAAAAAGAATTAAAAATTCAATTATATAAAGTTAAACGTCTCACGTGGACATTCTCCGTTTCCGCCGCTGTGCGTCAGTTACTAACGGTCCTGCTAGCTGCAGGTAGCTAAACTAAAAAGTAAGACATATTTGCCAAAAAATTACATAATTATGTAGTGTAACCTACAGTTTTATACGAAAAATATAATTTAGTGTTCACACACTGAAGGACAACAAACAATGACATTCTCAATAAGCTGAACAAAGGTCTATATATTTGACGAAAACTTACACAACACTCATTTCAGGGCTTCTGTTGCTACCCAACCTGCGCAACACGTTCGATTTGGAATGCGCATGCGCGCAGCTGACTACACTAGGCTGTGTCTGAAACTTGCATGTAAATACTTTGACTTAGTAGGGAACTTAGAATGAAGAATTGAGACACAGTCACTTGTGACAGACTCTAAACACATACAGTAGGCATCAATACAGCTCAAAAAATACAGACAACGTGCTGCTAGCTTTTAATGTATCTTCAAAAACTGAGCAGTTTTAAAATGTAGTCTTTTATGTACAAACTCAATTTGGACACATACAACATTTCTTACATTACAGATACACCCTGATGCTATTTAAATGCAATATGGCTACTAAATCCTGTCACATATTACATTTATCTGGCTATAGGATACTATTCAAATTAGCAGTTGATAAAGGGCATATAATAAAGGTCTTAAATGTCTTAAATTTAACTTTGCAGATGCCCGCAGAAACCCAGAATAAGGATACATTACATGTGTATAATGCAAATAGTTTTACTTTGACTATATGACGTCCAACACAGGCAAACTGACACACAAAGAATAATTAAATAAATACATACATACATACTGTTATGGAAGATAAATGTCCTGTAACAACTCTTACAGTCGTAAAAGTGTACATATAGTTGATAAACGCTGCCAGGTGTTGTTAATGCGCATGCGCAGTAAAATCGGGCCGGCAGGAAAAACGGTACTGCTGTCGGATAGCCAATCTGTCATTAGTAGTTAGCAGAGCATATTTACATGCTTTTACATAATTATGTAGTTTAATGTACAGTTTTAAATTATATTTTAATTTAGAGGTGTCACATTAAAGCACAGCAACATTTTCAAGGCGTTGAAGAAAGTTAAATATTTGAAACAATCTGAGTCAAAATCAAGGCATTAGTAACATGACCTCAATCCGGGGTCTTAAGACTAATTAGAAGCTGTCAGCACAACTGCCCGATTTTTAATGGTGTAATACGACATGTTTTCATCGATAAAATGTATCACATAAAATTCCTATGAAGTATATGGTTCCTACACTTATAAAGATGATGTGTGGATTTTCCAAAATAGATGCCTGAAGTGCTTGTCAACATTTATGGGTCACACCACAGAACAATTTTGACCTTTGGATCAAAAGATGTAATAACAAAAAAAAGTCTATTAACAAAGCGTTTACGTCCATATGTACATGTAAAACAGACGTTTATCTATTTACTGTATTTTAATTGTGGCAAAATGTTAATTTTGACAGTACAAACTGCAGACTGTACTGATCTGTTGTCTAAACTATGCTCAGTGATATACTGTAGTTCTGTGGATAAACACCCAGAGAACAGTACTTTAGACTGTAAATATTGTTGTTTAATTCACACTCATTATAAACGAAACTACGTCGTTGTAAACTACTCACACAATAAAGTGCTGCGCTATGAAAGGCGCTCAAACGCGATTCTCGGAGCTACAATCAAACAATTACGACAGGTCAGATGAAGAGAAAGAGATTTAAAGTGTAATAACCTCTAAACTCTCCAAACATACCTCACGTGTATTTACACGGATAAAAACTGTTATTTTATGTATCATTCACTTAAAACATTAACACTGAGAGAAAGAAAGACAAACGGTGAAATGATTTTGATGACTTCAAACAGAAAAACAGTCCTGAACCGGATAATTTAGGACTATTTAATTACTTCTATGTTTAATAATAATAATAATAATAATAATAATAATAATAATAATAATAATAATAATAATAATTTATTAACATTTACGTATATTACGTATAAACGTATATTACGTTTAACCTGTAATATTACAGCACATTAAATATTAATAAAATAGAGGTATTAAACTTTCTGTTACAACCGTTATTATTATTATTATTATTATTATTATTATTATTATTATTATTATTATTATTATTATTATTAGCAGTAGTAGTAGTAAATGTAATGTGATTGAAATGCTAAAATTAAGTAATGCTAAAAAAATTATGCTATCAACAAACAATCAACTACTACTACTACTACTATTACTTATTATTATTATTATTATTATTACTATTATTATTATTATTCATAGTATGTGTTGTTTTATTTTATATTATTGTTATTACTTTATTATATATATATATCAACATTATTACTATTATAGACTATATTTTTATTTTATTTTAGTAAAAGTAATAGTAAAGATAATAGTATTTATATAAATAACAGCAGCTAAAACTTTATTCTTCAGACCAGCTCACCACACCTTAGCTCCCTTTTTCAAAATAAGAATCTTATACAGACTTGTGTTTATATATATATATATATATATGTTTATATATTTTTATAATTATGTGGAGTTTTTACAAGTAAAAGCAAACTTATTGTCATGATTGGAAACAACATTAAAACACAACATTAAAACACTTTTTTTTCACCACTGCTTATATATAAAATCTTCTTTTTTAAAATTGCTTTGTGTTTGGTTCTAATCTGATTTTTAGTTTTGTGCTGCTGGTTCTGAAGGTTCTATGCTGCTGGTTCTGTACTCACCCTCTGAGCTGCTGTGGTAGAAGCTGCTCTTGCTGACCTGCTCCTGGAGGTTTGGGCTATACTTGCTGTGTTTAGCCAGAGAGTTTCTGGTGAGAGGGAAGTCCGGCATGAACCCAGT
>BRDA01052847.1:0-14283 GCA_036984385.1 Crenuchus spilurus | reverse complement strand
GCCTCTCCGTATGATTCTGTGTGAGTCTGTGCTAAACTCTCTAAAACAATAAATCAATACATTCTCTCTGTGAATTTCGTTTCATTTTGAAATATGTATTATTTTCAGTGTCTTTCTGTGAATCTGGACTGATTTTCTGTGATATTTCCCTCACTTTGCCAACTTATTTATACAACCGGGCCTCTGCTTCTCTGTGTGTGAGTCTGCGTGCACGCTGCCATAATAATTATTATAATATATTACAGTTCATTTCCATCTCCGGAAAGTATTTTATTTCGTTAGATAACAGGGAAATGAAACGAAATATAGTTTATTATACATTTATTTTGCCCTGTAGATGGAAACTGGCGCTGTGTTTTGTGACGAGTAGATATACACACACATTTTGAAATATAATGTATTATTTTGAGTGTCTTTCTGTGAAGCTGGACTGAGTTTCAGAGATTGCTTTCTGTGACTTTCTTTTACCTCACTTTGCCTGGAGCGTTTGTCATGTAATTAGCATATCAATAGAACGCTAATCGTCCTCAGCAGGCTGGCGGGCCAAGCGGGGGATTTACTCCTGACGACGGTTTTCGTAGCATCCGCGCTTTTAGTGTCTCAAAAAACCTCCGCCTTGCTAGTGTTAAACATGCAGACAATAAAAGATGCGTATGCATTACCAAACCTTGAAGAGTCATTCTCTGCCCTCAGTGGGTCGAAATGGTTCTCAGTCATGGACTTAAAGTGGGTATTACCAAATTGAGATGGCAGAGTGTGACAAAGCAAAAACAGCTTTTGTTTGCCCTCTTGGATTTTGGGAGTGGAATCGCATGCCACAGGGCATCACAAATGCACCAAGCACTTTTCAGCACTTGATGGAACGGTGCATGGGGGACATCAATTTGCGTGAAGTACTTGTTTTCCTTGACGATATAATTGTTTTCTCAAAGACACTAGAGGAACATGAAACCCGTCTCACTAATGTATTGAACAGATTATGCGAGAATGGTCTCAAACTGTCATCTGAAAAATGCAGTTTCTTTCAAACGTCAGTCCATTATCTAGGACACATTGTCTCAAGGAACGGAGTTGAAACTGATCCCCAAAAGATTGAATCTTTAAAGACCTGGCCAAGGCCTCAGACCTTAGGTCATTTCTTGGGTTCTCTGGGTACTATAGAAGGTTTGTAGAAGGGTACTCAAAGATAGTAAAACAAACCTCACAGCTGGCTATCCACCCATTCGAAAAGGGGCAAAAGTGACCAATCCAGCTGCCAAGTACCATAATCCAAAGGAACCATTTGGAGATCGGTGGACAAAGAAATGTGAGTTCGCTTTCAAGGAAATAATAGAAAAGTTGACGTCGTCCCCAGTCTTAGGGTTTGCAGATCCCAGTGTACCCTATGTGCTTCACACCGATGCCAGCACAACTGGTCTTGGTGCAGCATTGTATCAAGAACAAGACGGGTAGACCCGTGTCATTGCTTATGCGAGTAGAGGTCTTTCTCAGTGTGAATCCCGTTACCCAGCGCATAAGCTGGAATTTTTAGCCCTTAAATGGGCTGTAACAGAAAAATTCTATGATTACCTCTATGGTAATGTTTTTACAGTTGTGACTGACAACAATCCCCTTCGTTACATTCTCACCAAGGCCAGATTAGATGCCAGTAGTTATCGCTGGTTAGCAGCCTTGTCTACTTTTACCTTTGACATCAAATATCGTGCAGGGAAGCAAAACCAGGATGCTGATGGACCGTTAAGGAGGCCTCATGGTGGACTTACCAATGATGGTGCATCTCAAGAGGAAGGCAAAAGAATTCATGAGTTTACCTCTCACCACCTAGCACCCGTGGATGTTGTCCAAGCCACATGCCATTATCATACTGTAATCATTCAAAATGAATTAGATCTGTCCCCATGTTACATTGAGTCACTGGCAGTACATCCTGATGCTATTCCTTCAGAGTTTGGAGATGACGAGGACAGTTTTAGTGGTCTCTCTACAATCCCTAAGTACAGTAAGGAAGAAATAGTGAGAGTGCAGCAAGCCGATCCTGTAATTGGTGTTGTCTTAAAGTTGTATGAGTCGGGAGAGCCTATTCCCACAGATATAAAATCCCCAGAGCTTCTCCGCATGCTAAGGGAAATTAACCGCTTTGAATTGAAAGACAGCTTGTTGTTCAGGAAACGGCAGTGTGACAACAAAATGGTCTACCAGCTTGTCCTGCCCCAAGCCTTAAGAGTCCCTGTACTACACAGCTTACACAATGAAATGGGCCATTTAGGATGCGAAAGAACTCTTGAATTAGCCAGATCCCAATTTTACTGGCCTAAGATGGCATCCGATGTCAAGTCAAAACTAAAAAATTGTCCAAGGTGTGTCAGACGAAAAAGTCAACCTGAAAAGGCTGCGCCTTTAGTCAATATACAGACAAGCCGCCCTATGGAACTTGTCTGTATGGACTTTTTGTCCATAGAACCAGACAACCATCATACTAAAGACATTTTGGTCATTACTGACCACTTTACTAAGTATGCAGTGGCCATTCCGACCAGAGACCAAAAAGCCCTAACTGTAGCTAAAACCCTCTGGGAACAGTTTCTTGTCCATTATGGTTTCCCTGAGCGCCTTCACAGTGACCAGGGCCGTGACTTTGAGTCACTTATTATCAAAGAACTTTGCGCTTTGGTCAATACCAAAAAAGTGAGAACAAGTCCCTACCATCCTCGAGGCAATCCAGTAGAATGGTATAATCGTACACTACTGAGCATGTTAGGCACCTTAAAAGACAATGAGAAGTCAAAGTGGTGAGATTATGTTCGACCACTCACCCACGCATACAATTGCACAAGAAATGAGGTTACAGGGTTTTCACCCTATGAGCTAATGTTTGGGCGGCAGCCAAGGTTGCCTATTGACATAGCCTTTGGTCTCCCAGTTAAAGAAGGTTCAGCTATAACCCACTCACAGTATGTGAGGAACCTTAAGACCTATCTCAAGGAAAGTTATCAACTAGCAACAGCTAATGCAAAGAAAGTTGCTGACAAAAACAAGAGATTTGACATGAGAGTGAGAGAGTCAACCCTTAACATTGGTGACAGGGTGCTTGTGCGTAACCTCCGCTTTCGAGGCAAACACAAACTTGCTGATCGGTGGGAGTCCACTGTATATATTGTCCAAAAGAAAGCAGGAGATATGCCTGTATATACAGTATATCCAGAAGGCCAAGATGGACCCTTGCGCACCCTGCATCGAGACTTGTTGCTCCCTTGTGGATTTCTGTCTGAGGAGGACAAGGAAATAGTAAAATCAAAGCAACCTGCAAAACCCAAAACAAGGCAAACTCCCTCACCTTCAGAGGACAATCCTCCTGATTCTGATGAGGATGATTATATTTCATGTCTCTATCCCACAGAAATCGAGACTACCACCAGGATTGTTCAAACACACAGTTTTCCTCCAACCAAAAATTTCATTCCAATGGAAACTTGTGCTGAATCAAAACCTTTACCGGAAATGGAAACATTCCTGTATCAACCTGTGGATAAGGAAAACCCGGATGGAAACTTACCAGATGTGACACCAAATGAACTGGAACCTGAACATAGAAAGGACAGTGAACAGATCAATATTGAAATGGAACATGATTCCAAGGATCATTCCTCTCCAAATGAGAGTACCAGGAGAGTCGAACAAACACCTGGATCCGAACAGAGACAATCAACTGAATTAGACCATCCTACTGAAGAAAGTACCAACTTTCCTGATAGCAGATTCTAGCTCAAAAGACCATGAGACTGTTGATCAAATACGCAAGTCTGATTGTCTAAGAAAACCACCTGCTAAGTTTACCTACCCACAACTTGGTAAACCATTGATCTTATTTGCACAGACTATCCTTGATAGCTTTAACAAAGTGTTACTTGAAACTTTTGAAGGAGCCTCTTCCTTAGAAAGTAGAACATGAAGGGACTCATGTTAATTCAGAGAGGGAGGATGTAACC
Organism: Crenuchus spilurus; assembly: GCA_036984385.1. NCBI lineage: Eukaryota > Metazoa > Chordata > Actinopteri > Characiformes > Crenuchidae > Crenuchus > Crenuchus spilurus. The sequence goes on along the minus strand of BRDA01052847.1, from coordinate 10,297 downwards.
CACCCTGTAAGGGTTAAAATACTATTTTCATTATTTCTTTACATTTATACGTTTATTGGTTTCAGTTTGAAATCGAGTTTTATTTTGGTAAGACGGCATTTGTGATATGTGGAGTGGGCATGGTTAGCTTAACATTGCGAGATCTGGCAACACTGAGCGCAGCTCTTTCACACACACGTGCTGATGAGAAGAGAGAGAAAAAAAGCTTGAAAGAGTGCAGAAGGAGCAAGTTAAAGTGGTAAACAACACCATTCCTTGGTCAGGTCTTTTTGATGAGTTGGAAGAAGTGGAAGATCTCAGCCCTCATGTGCACCAAGGCTGATCTGTAAATTGTTGGATGGCGAGCCTCCTAGCTTGAATCCAGAGTATCCACACCACCATACGGTGGATCCCCAATCTGTCTGTGGTAGGATCGTGTCTGTCACTTGACTGACACCACCGTTAGTCTACCTCAAAGCGTGGACTTGGGTAAAACTCCCTTAACTTTTGACTGTTCATCTGATTTTCTGACTGACTTGGAACATTTGACTTGTTTGAACTAAGAGCAACTGCTCACAGAAAGGAACATTTGCATTCTAAAGACTTTAATTTCTTTAGTTATAGGGCCCATAGATAATTTTGCATTGTATTTTGTAATTTGTACTGATGTTTATATGCATGTAACTAAAAGTTCACATTAACTACAATTTTCTGTGTGTGTGTTGGGTTATTGCACTACATCTCAGCTCCTACAAACCTAGACTGTGACGTGTACATACCTTGAAGTGGGTTACACGAAGAATCTATTTCTACATTTCCATGCATAAAAATTATTTGAGCTGTTTTTGCATTTCTACATTTATTTTAATTTACATCACTGATGAATCAACATTATTTTATTACTAGCAGCAAAAAAAAATGAAAGAAGAAAAAAAGTTACTCATTTTGGGAGCTGTAAGAGCCCGCTTTTTTAAAGTTAACAGAGCCCTAGAAGCCCATCACTTTTGTGAGTCATGACCAATTAAAATGCTGTATGCATTGCTAAGATACACCTGAAAATGGTGCAAGATTTTAAAAATTGCATCTACTGAGGGCAATTTTAATCCACTGGACAATGTTTCTATAACAGTATAACACCTTTTATTATATAGGTGCAATATTCAAGCCACAGCCCCATAATCCCACCCCGCGGCTAGGGGTGTCCCTTATTTCAAGATCTGAAAGGTGGCAACCCTACCAAAGACTACAGAAGGGTTAACTAATAACATTTAAACATAATCACCTCATCCAAAGCTTCCAAACATAGACACACATTAAAATGCAAAGCATGTTAAAAACTTACAGTAGCAGGTGAACATACATGGACTCATGTTCAACTAACGCTCTTTACAACCAGATAGAGTGACAGTTGGTACAGCCAATCGCACATTGAAAGGAAATGGTAAAGCATTCTGTGCCTTTAATATAATTTTGGTCTGATGAACATATGAAAAGTCATCTTAAAAACACAAAAATAGTGAAACGTGCAGCTTATTTTCTGAGATAATGAGAAAGAAAGGATATGACAGGTTGACAGAGAAACCTACACTAAACTAATGAAACAGTTGCAGTGGTATATAAAAGTATTTAAACACATCAGATTCATGTCCTTCTACAAACCAATCAGTGTCGAGTGTTGGAAGATGCACACCACATAAGTGATGACGACAGTACGTGGGCATGTCATAATAAAAGTCCTTGGTGCACTCACAAAAATGCAGTGTGAAAACAAACCTAACCAGACCAAATGTATACAAAATAGCAAACACACAAAAACGTACGCAAAAAAAATGTGGTTTTTGTATACCACATGCTATTGTTATTTTGTTCTGTTCATATCTACATTGTCTAGCAACCTTGACATCTAGCATATGTAAAGATAAGATTGCTATAATTTTGAAAGTTATACTAAAGTTAAATATTTATTTACTGTTGTGGCAGAGATGCTTGCTAGTGTGGCTATGAAGTGGACAAAATAGCATGAATATGTGGCATACTAAAAACATTATGTGAATGTTTTCATGGTTTGATGTAATGTTTTGTAATGTTTGTAATATTAACATTTCAGACATTGTTTTTATAGATAACAGGTTTATATTTCAGGCAATTTGTTTTTATTTATTATTATATACTTATTTTATCTACTATTCAGTTGACGATGCAATACTTTTTTTGTGCTCAGAAATGTTCATTAAAAAGCACCTTCGAGAGATGCATTAAAAGTACAGTATGAAGTTTCCAGCGACATCTAGTGGTTTAGTTTCCATATTGCAACCAACTGAAAACTCTTTCCACAGCCCCCCACCCCACCCCCACCCCCAACACAGAGAAGTCTCTACGGTGGCCGTAAGGTGTCCAATCTTTGATACTCCCAAACGCGATGTCTAATAGCAGCTTTAGAACTAATGATATGTCAAGTGGTAAGATTAATTTTAATTAGAAATTTAGGAAATGTAATATATAAAATTATCATAGCTATAATGCAGACAAAACATTTTCTGCACTTCAGTAGTGCCATTGTAAACGTTAGCTTTTTTCTGTACAAACAAGATAATGTAACAAAGTAAACGCAACAAACTGCTTCACTGTATACAGATAATGCAGGCAGGATACACATTTTTCAAGGTAGGCTTGCCATGCTCTTAAGAAGGCACTTCAGCAGATACATAAGCTTCAAATAAAGTTATGTGGAACTATAGGCGTCATGCTCCTGCGCTCCTGTGAGGATTTGCTTACCTTGGCTATTGATGGTCTCCTAGCGGTTGAGTACCATTCGAGGCTGTATAAGAGAGCGCGCTGCTTTGGTGCTTTGGCATCAATTTGAAAACCTTTGTCCCTAATTAGCTGTTTACCTGAGTTTTTGTCTTTTGGTCTCATCATGTTTTCTTTTCTTTGACAATTGAAGTTGTGTTTTCTCTTCTTGATGAGCATAAGAATGTTCCACCATCTTAATAAACCAAAAAACCTTTCTTCTTGCTTCTCCTCTGTGTATTTCTTCTTCTTGAGATTTTGAGGTATATGTGCATTTCTTCGTCTTCTCCTGTTTTATGTCAGCCAATGGTAAAACAAAGCTACAGCGCCATCGAATGAGTGGCCAATTTGTCATTACAACACAAACGGTTTTTCAGTTTGCTAGTCTCTTTGTCTTTTTCGAACTACTGTAGAAACATGGCGATGCAACATGGCAGCCTCAGTCTGCGGGCAGACCCGTGACCAATGTAGATATAAACAGCTTATTCTAAGGTAAAATAATCAAATGACTTCTTAATTTATAATAATTAGATGTGTTTTTAATCATTTTTATTAGTGATTATCTTAAATTCTGCTAAAAGATAACCCAAAATATTACATAATGTACCTTTAATAGGTTATGGCGAAATGGCATGACCCTCTTGATGGGGGAAGTAAGCTATTAAGTAAGTTATGTAATTGTATGTTTGAGGTATATTTGATGTTTAATAGGTTTAGTTTATGTTGAAATAAAACTCAATTTGTATACAACTGTCTAGATTTAAATGTGGAAACTGGGGTAGAGCAGACCATATTTGTGGTTCTCACCACAGTGACTTGGGACTTGCTTCAGACTTGAAGATGATGACTTTGAGACGCACATGAGAGACTTACTCCCACCTTTGGTAATTATCCCTTGTCTTATGACTTTAGCTGATTTCCCCACTGCTTCTTCTGCAGTCTACACCCCTCAAGCTTCTATTCCAGTTGTACCTTATACAACCACTCTCCCTGCAGATCCTCTCAGTCCTAGTTTTTTTGCTGCACCAGTGATACACCTTTTGCTGGGGGTACTATCACACCCTACTCCCTGCATGTCTGCTCAAGGTTCAGCTTTCTGTGTGTCAACTGGCATGCTCTCTATTCTACTCACACGAGCACACTGTCTTTCCACCTTCTCTCTCTCTCTCTCTCTCTCCCATAGTATGTTTCATAATTTCTGTCAACATGTAGCTCCTTTAGAACTCCAGTCCCCAGTATGCACCGCAGTAGTATCTCTTCTGCTTTACCCTTTTAACTCTTATTTGGCTTATTTGGTTATTGGACTTAGGACTGTGTTCAGATTTATGTTATTGAATTTTCCCCTAATCTTTATTAAACCTTATTATTCATTACCTGCACAAGTCTCCCATCTCTCATTTCATGATCTAGTTTGATAACCATAAAATAGTTTAACATGCAAGAACATTATAATCAACATTTTGAAATAAAATGGTGCTGATGAACAAGATACATACAAACATGATAAAACTTATGGTCACATTTATGTTTGAAGTCAGTTTTAAATATTGAGTGAACAGGACCTTTTTAAACCAAATCATTCTGATGCAAGATTCATATTTAGTGAAAATCCTAAGACTACCTTTCCTGATAATGAACCCTTATAATTAAAAACTATGATTCATAATTAGGACCTCACCTGAAACCCTGAAGATACACTTGTTTCTTCAACGTGCTCTGCAGCTTTAACCTGCTGCTGTTTCCTGGACTGCCTACAAACACATTCATTAATGGATAGTTTAATGACATTTCTAGGCTGACACTCATAATGAATTTATATTCATTTTATGTTTACTCCTGTTAGCAACTTTACCAGGTTTAGTTTACTACTTAATACTAGCTAATATGGTTAACTACCATCAGTTGAGCTGATCTGTCACAGTGGAAAGACAGGTGATGGTAGGTAGATGTTCATGCTAAATATATGTGACTTCTGGCTGGTTAGTGTACTACATATGACTTACACTCTAAGAGGTGAAAAGGCTTCTGATGCCCCTTTGTTTTTGATATAAAATGTGGTAGCATGATATGGAAAGTGATCAGGTCAGCTTGACTTGCTTTACACGAATTACAAACATCTAAACACAACAGGACCAACAGACATATGTAGCTGCTAAATATTGAGTATTAACATGGACTCAGAAATGCCATAATGTCCAATGCCCTATGTACTAAAAGAATGTGTGTTAAATGTGTCAGGAGTACAAAAACATCCAGGAGTGTTGTGAGCAAAGCCAACAGCAGCACACTGCCATTGGAGACCCCTCACCCAGTACTCTGTGCACATCATTATCAATATGTGAATGTTGATTATTAATAGTATTAATAATCAACTGGATTTCATCATCATAAGGTAAATTTAATAATTAGTATAACATATATTAATAATTAATGCATTTAAGTGATGTATGTACAGTTGTATGAAAAAGTTTGAGCACCCCTGTTAATTTTCATGATTTTCCTTTATAAATCATTGGTTTTTTGGCTCAGCAATTTCAGTTAAATATATCCTATAGCAGACAAACACAGTGATATTTGAGAAGTGAAATGAAGTTTATAGGATTTACAGAAAGTGTGGAATAACTATTTAAACAGGTTAATAAATTTAGGCCCCCCAACAGAAAAATTACATTAATATTTAGTAAACCCTACTCTTTCAGAAATAACCTCTAAATGCTTCCTATAGCTTCCAATGAGAGTCTGGAACACAAATCTGTGTGCAGGTGCCAAGTCCTGTTGAAAATTAAATTCCTTGTGTCAAGTCACTCTTGAACAAGAGACAGCATCAAAAGCGTCTCACCTGGGCTAAAGACAAAAAAGACTCGACTGCTGATGAGTGGTCCAAAGTTATGTTTGGAAATCAAGATCCCAGAGGAGAGGCACAAAACCCACATTGCTTAAAGTCCAGTGTAAAGTTTCCACAGTCAGTGATGGTTTGGGGTGCAATGTCACCTGCTGGTGTTGGTCCATTGTGTTTTCTGAGGTCCAAGGTTAACGCAGCCGTCTACGAGGAAGTTTTAGGGCACTTCATGTTTCCTGCTGCTGACCAACTTTATGGAGATACAGATTTCATTTTCCAAAAGGACTTGGCACCTGCACACAGCACCACTACTAGTACCTGGTTTAAGAAGCATGGTATTACTGTTCTTAATTGGCCAACAAACTACCCACAAAATCTATCAAGTATTGTGAAGAGGAAGATGTGACATGCCAGACCCAACAATTCAGAAGAGCTGAAGGCCACTATCAGTGCAACCTGGGCTCTCATAATACCTGAGCAGTGCCACAGACTGATCAAATCCATGCCACGCCGCATTGCTCCAGTAATCCAGGCCAAAGGAGCCCCAACTAAATACTGAGTGCTGTACATGCTCATAATTTTCATGTTCATACTTTTCAGTTGGCCAACATTTCTAAAAATCCCTTTTTTTATTGGTCTTATGCTAATTTTCTGAGATACTGAATTTGGATTTTTCATTAGTTGTCAGTTATGATCATCAGAATTTAAAACAAAACAAAAACATTTGAAATACAGTGAGGAAATTAAGTATTTGAATACCCTGCAAATTTGCAAGTTCTCCCACTTTGAAATTATGGAGGGGTCTGAAATTTTCATCTTAGGTGCATGTACGCTGTGAAAGACAATCTAAAAGAAAAAATCCAGAAATCACAATGTATGATTTTTTAATAATTTATAGTCTGTGTGTAATGAATGTACCTACAAATTTCACTTTTTGAATGGATTTTCTAATTTTATGACCAGCTCCTGTATATGATTGTTCACTTTTCTCTTTATACACTACTCTCGTTTTGTTTTATACTCTACTTATAATGCCTCGTCATTGTTTGCTTTTATTTGTGTGTAAGGTGTCCTTGAGTCTCTTGAAAGGGAACTATAAATAAAATGTATTATTATTAATACTTGTGATGATACTCTTCATTTGGGAAATGCACCAGGACCTTGATATTATTTCACGCCTGTGTGAATACGCTGATGTTGTTGGAGACTACTTTGTACAGTAAAACTCTTCCCACATTCTATACAATAATATGGTTTCTCTCCTGTGTGAATACGCTGGTGTATCTGGAGATGACTCTGTTGATTAAATCTCTTCCCACACTCTGTACAATGATATGGTTTCTCTCCTGTGTGAATATGCTGGTGTTTTAGGAGATGACTCTGTTGACTAAAACTCTTCCCACAATCTGTACAATAATATGGTTTCACACCTGTGTGAATACGTTGGTGTTTTTGGAGATTACTCTTTACAGTAAAACTCTTTCCACACTCTGTACACTGATATGGTTTCTCTCCTGTGTGAATACGCTGGTGTTGTTGGAGACTACTTTGTACAGTAAAACTCTTCCCACACACTATACAATAATATGGTTTCTCTCCTGTGTGAACACGCTGGTGTTGTTGGAGACTACTTTGTACAGTAAAACTCTTTCCACATTCAGTACACTGATATGGTTTCTCTCCTGTGTGAATACGCTGGTGTTTTAGGAGTTTACTCTGTAGAGTAAAACTCTTCCCACACTCTGTACACTGATATGGTTTCTCTCCTGTGTGAATAAGCCGGTGTACTTGGAGATGACTCTTCTTGCTAAAACTCTTCCCACACTCTGTACAGTGATATGGTTTCTCTCCTGTGTGAATACGCTGGTGTATTTGGAGATTACTCTTTACAGTAAAACTCTTCCCACACTCTGTACAGTAATATGGTTTCTCTCCTGTGTGAATACGATGGTGTATTTGGAGATGACTCTTTTTACTAAAACTCTTCTCACACTCTGTACAGTGATGTTTGCCTGTTGTTTCTGCATTTTCCTGCATTTGTCTCCGAGATGCATCAGAATGAAGAGTATCAGAAGTTCTTTTGGATGCCATATTCTCTTCTTTGATCTCTACTGATTTCAGTAGGGTGATGTATTCATCTTCGTAGTATCTCCTGAGGTGGAAGTTGACACCAGGACTTTCAACAGGACATTGTTAATTCCTGCAGAAGAAAAGAATGTAAAATTAAAATATAATAGTTTTGTCACTGACTGGATGATTAAGCACATGTTTTAGGGCTACAGAACATCAGTGGTTATTTCTGAAAGTTTTTGGACCAGTGAGCAAAGCCCAAACCCATTTCCAGAAATGTCAAGACAATTTCTAAAAATGCAATAAAAATTATTTCAAGCAATTTATTAATTTACATGAACATTTACCTATTTAACAGACAAAAGCTCAAAGAAAAATAATTTCAGATATTTCAGTTACATCCATCAATCTAATTGCTAAATTTAAACAAATCTGGAAAATTATATCTGCAAAAAAAGAAAGTTTTATTTACCATTGTGTTAAATCAACTTTTCTTTTAATTTGACTTTTTAAATGTATGGGAATTTAATATATTAATTGCTACAGTTTTGTAAGCTGAATTTGTGCCCATTCTTGCTGTGAAGAAGACGTGAGCTTCTCAACAGTCCTTGGTCACTGTTATCCAATTGTTGTCTTCATGATGCTCTGGACATTTTCAATAGGAAATCAGTGAACCACAACCCATGCTGTCTTAGAAAAGATACTCCGTTTTTAGTCCGACTTTCTTATAAATACTTCTGCTTTAATACTCAGTCCTAATTCAGACCTGTGAAAATGCAATAGTGCAAACCCAGAAGTGTTACCTGTATAACCTTTCACATTGCTTTTAGCCTCTGTACCAGGATTTTTAATGTCCTGCAGGCATTTATTTCTACACTTGTTTACATTAAACAAATAGAACGAAAGTAATCATTGAAATAATTTTAAATGAAGGTTCAAGCAATTTTCCAAACTATAGATTAGTTTTAATTGCACTGTAAGACAATCATTGCAAATGTGTTCTTTAGTTCCTCTTTTTATAATAAAAAAAATACATTTCATCAGCAAATTACTTCAGACAGAATAGGCACTGATGGAAATGTTCAAAATAAAGAACACATTGTTTAGTTTAATTAATAATAATAATAATAATAATAATAATAATAAAAAATAGAGATGCAAGCGGCGATTTATGGTGTCCTCGCAACATGAGTCCTATAGTTCAGGGTTTCTAAACCAGTGGGCCTCTAGGGGTCTAAAGGCTCATCCTCAAAAGGGAGACAGTAGTCTGTAGTGTACACTTAAAATAATTAAAGTACACATAAAAAAAAATTTACATTCTTGAATAATCTACGCACTTAAAAAAATAAAGCCTAAAATCATGGTACATGTGTTATTAAAAAATTTGGTCTGCAATGCTGTTCTTCCACTCCTCTACCTACTACTATAGACCTACTACTATAGACCCTTCCCCTGTGGAGCGTGTGACTTGTGTTTCAGTGCGTGCCTGCAGTTTGTTGTTCAGCACCCTGTAAGGCAATGAGTTCATGTTACCGATCATATACTGCTAAAGAAAAGCTTAGTATTATAGAAGAGGCTGAAGCAATTGGAAATCACACAGCAGAAACAAAATGTGAAGTTAGTGAAAACTGCAATAACAGTGGATGAAAAATACCAAGGCTGTGAGTAACGAGAGAGAGAGACAGAGAGAAAGACCAACTACAGGCCAAATCCAAACCCTGCTAAGGATTAATCGGGTGTGATAATGGATGGATGGGTGGTTTGAAAGTCCAGACGCTGATGGAGTGACCACTGGGATGGCTAATCACATGTTAGCAATAACAGAGCCGATGAGCTTGTGAGCTGTCTAAAGACAAATAGGCGTCTGACTGAGTGGCTGTTTTTTTCTGGGTCCTAGTGCTCAACCAGTCTCTTTTTAATATAGCGTAACACTGTTTTTGGACGGAAAAATCAGCAGAGAACGAAAACTGTCTTTTTTTGCCAATCTCTTTTGGCCAGCAGGGGGCCCCCTGATCTCCGGGGCCCCAAGCAATTGCGTAGTTTGCGTGTTGGTTAAATCTGCCCCTGGCTATATTAGTATTAACAATAATTGTTGCGCGCGTGCGCGCGCGCGCACACACACACACACACACACACACACAGAAGCTACAAAAAGATTCTCTCTGACGAAAACTCTCTGCATATGACTCTCTCACAAAAAATGACAAGTATGAATAAATGCGCATTTAAAAGACTGAATACACAATTACACAAGTAATTGCACAGACAAAAAATACATTAATAAATACATTTTGTCATGAAGGACATATGTAAATTTATGAGGAATCAATTTCTACATTTCCATCAATAAAAGTTATTTGGCTCACTTTAGAAATCCAAAATGGACAACAAAAATTCATTGAAATATGGGCATCAGTATGGAAAGTGTTGGGGGATATGTGATTTTTGTTTTTGCATGATACATGTACTACTGCCTGTATTGTAACCATAATGGACTTATTACTTTATTATGCCCTATTCCTTTATTAATTAATGATCATTTTGTGATATTGTGAAATATGTGACCATATTACTGCGATATATATTACACACACATATACACACACACACACAAAATAT
>BRDA01052843.1:15482-29282 GCA_036984385.1 Crenuchus spilurus | reverse complement strand
CGTGCTGTAGCTTGATTTCAGGGTGTTAGCAATCTTCTTATAGCCTAGGCCATCTTTGTGGAGAGCAACAGTTCTATTGATCACATCTTCAGAGAGTTCTTTGCCATGTGGTGCCGTGTTAAATATCCAGTGGCAAGCAGGAGAGAATTGTACAAAAATATCAAATTTAACAGACCTGTTCCCCATTCACACCTGGAACTTTGTAAGTCTATAAAATCACATGACCCCAGGGAGGGGCAGAGTCACAAATGTGCCCAATTTGGACATTAATGGCTCTGTGTTGTGTTCAGACATTGAGTTATGTTCAGAAGACAGTAAATCTATACTGCTATACCAGCTGTACACTGACTACTCTCAGTTATATCCAAGTTTCATTTCTCTAGGGTTGTCCCATGAAGAGATATAATCAAATATATGCAGAAATGTGAGGGATGTATTTACTGTTGTAAGATACTGTGTATGTATTTAACCATAATGTTAACTGCATGAGCCTGAAAAGAATTAGCTATACCTTTTCAGGTATATTATGCATATGTTTTTTGAAAAAAAAAAAAAAAACACTTCACAAAGTATTGTCATAATCCTGATATTTGAGATTAAACGGTTTTCCATTGTGCTTGCTACTAAAAATGGGGTCAGGAATAACATGTACAAACACACACACACACACACACACTTCCCTTGTATGAGGGGGCTGGCATGTTGTATTTAGCTCTCATGTGTATTTTAAATCATAAAAAAGTCCCAAAGCAATGGCTTTTCTACAGCTGTTTTGGGGTGGAAAATAGCAGCAAATGTGACCCATCCATTCAAAACACCTGCAAAATGCAGTCACACCTATAAGAAGCAATCATGTTGCATTTGAGGGGGGAATCTGCACATTTATCTTTACAGCAATACAGAAGCATACATATGATGTATATACTGTAATTTCCCGGTCAGTGAGCTGTTTGTAGTGTGCAGTGGATTCACTTCTGCCATGTTATCTGAGTGCTGCCATTCTTGTGGCCTGATGCAATTTCCTATAAACATAAGCAGCTATGTAAAGCAATTGCCTTTCAGCAACCTTGCTGCACTGTGCTCATCTCTCTATTAGTGCTTATTTTAGTTCTCTGCTCATAGAAAGAGAAAACAGATCCTGGATCAGTTAAAGAAGAAGCTAGAAGTGATATGTCAGATTTCTTGACTGATTTAGGAACAGAAATCATGTTTGCATAGTGTTAGTGATGCCTGTTCCTGCAGTGTGTGTGTGTAGTTATGTTAACAAGTTGCTGTTCCCTAGAATGTCTATTAGTCAGAATTGCTGTATATGTCATTTTTGCCTGAAGTAGGGGCGGTTTTTTCAATAGACAGAGGTAGACATCCACAAGGGCCCCCTTTTGCCATGGACCCCCATAATCCATGGACCCAATAACATGTAAATTAGATAACTGATACTTGTTGATATTAAGTATTCAATTCCAAAGTGCATATTCATGTTTAATTAGCTGTAATTGGGTATAGTTGAGTTGCCATAGTAATTGTATACCTTTTGTAATAAAGGTATATTAAAGCTGTAGTCAGTATCAGAAAATTTGAATGAACAAACTTAAAGAGCCCTCCTCCTCCTTTTATACTGTGTGCCAGACTTGCCTTTAAAGTCAATCATCAGACATTCCACCTTACTCTGTTTTGTTGTTTTGATTCAACATATCAAACTCCATTATTTTATTTTGCCTAGAGTCCTCAAATCACTAAATTCATCCCTGACCTGAAGTTCCCAGGTGACACATTGGTCACATTGTATGTCTAGTTTAACCCATTCATGATTCAAACATGTCAAATCATGAATTTTACATTAATATTCTACTGTATATTACATTAAATCAATTGCTTTCTTTGTAGTTTAATAGTTCTGTGTTGATGTAACGTATTTGCAATCACTTGCCACATTTGATTCATTTAAAGAAGAGACAGATTGTTTTCAGTCTATGTTAACTTTTCATGAAATTCAAATAATGAAATATTTGGAAAGTGGTATTGATCAAAAGTTTACAGTCTACATTTCTCATTATAATTCCGAATTATTCATTAGAATATGCTTGTTTTATCATTAGTAATAACTGTGACCACTAAGGATGAACTAAGTGAATGTTTTCTCTTTAAATCCCACATGGAGGAATATCACACTCTCGCTCTTTGAACATTTCCTGTGTATATTGTGTGTCTTGTACATATTATCTATGTACAAGAATGTTTGTGAACTCCCTCTAAGGCACATCTGTAGCACTGCTGTACATATGACACAGAGGGTAGAGTGAGAAAGGCCTGTGTTTGTAAAATGGCAGCTGTCCCTCTTTTCAGTGACCTTGATAATTGTGACGGTAATTATAATAAGTGGTCATTATTCTTCAAGGTGCAGCACGTCATTACAGCGATCAATGTGTGTCACTATCAATTTGATCATATTCTGAGGACGAGACTGCAGAGAGAATGCACACATGCACACGCGCACACACACACACACACGCACACACACACACACACACACACACACACACACACACACCCCTAATGAAACCCTGTTATTGTGATTGGATCCTCTACTGTCCTCCGCACCAATCAATATTAACAGCTTGTAAAAAAAAAAGAACTGCAGAGATTAGCCTGAGCAAATGGAAAGAGATACTTAAACAAAGTGCACTGCATTGAGCTGGAGTTTTTTTGTGGTGATGATGTTTTCCTCTGTGGCAGTGGCGGCAGTAAGCAGTGGTCTATCGAAGCACATATGCTTATGTGTGGGTGAGGATAAACTCAAAACTCAGGGGTGTCATAGCTAAAAAATGACTCCTCTTCAAACTCCATCCATGTGTTCACACCCCTTAAGGAGGAATCCACCTGTCTGTTTGTGTGTAACTGTACAGTCTGTGCCGGATGTTAGCATCTCTGAGGATGCTTAACAGGTCTTTGACTGAGACACACACACACACTTACATTCATACACAGTCAGGACATGTGTACATGTTTTGTGATTGTGTGTGTAAGTGTGTAATGTGTTAAGTCTAACTGTAAACTTATCCCTGACCTTAAAAGAAAAAAGAAAAAAAAACACATTACAAAGTCAGGTTAGCCCTGTTTTTGTCCTGAAGATGTACAAAAACAAACATACCCGCACACACTGTTACTTTCTACAGCTCTTGGGGCCTTAGTTTCTCTCTGGCCTCTTAAAAGCTGCACCTGCACTCTTTTGCAACGGCCTGTTCCTTCCAATCTGCCGAGTGAAGCACTTCTCCTGGCCTTGGCCAACCGCACTGTTTTGGATTTATTAATAAAAACAAGACAATTATTTGGCACTTGCTTTGATATATGTAGCTATTCAGAAATTGCCTCTTCAGACAAAGGGGGGAGTAACCATTTTAGCTGAAAACATGTTCAGCTAAACTTCAGCATCAGCGCAAGTAAAACATCACTCCACCAGCCAAAGGAGTGATTTGCAAATTTACCTGCCAGGACCTCTGAACTGTGGAGGATTTTTTTTCTGCCTGGTACCTTCCATGCTAAATGAATCTACATTGTATCTGTTTTGTTATTGTGGAACTTTAATTTCATTATTGCAGCCTTATTTGCGGTTTGTAGTAATTTACAGCAGAGGTCAACCTCAACAAGACATGGAATGCATGGCATTAAGAATAAACCCCCATCTACTCCCATCTTCCTTTCCTTAGCAGTGCCAGTTAAAAGTGCCTTAAAACCTGTAATTATAGCAGTGACCTTAATTGTTGTCGGGCAGGGAAATGTGTAATTAGTGCCCGTTAGTCAGACTGGCACACCTGCATCACTGCAAATATGGTTAAAAAAAAAAAAAAGGTGCAGCACTGGTGCCTATCAGAGTGTGTGTGTGTGTGTGTGTGAGGAGGGGGTGGGGGGCGGGGGTAGAACGGGTAGAAAAGGAATACCATGGAGCCATTCTTACAAACATTTCTTTGGGGCTTAATGCAAACTGTTCACTGAAATGGGCATTTACACAGTCACACAATAGACACTACATTACTGCAACACTGTCCCTATTATACTGCTCATACCTTCTGCCCTACACACACATATACACACACACTTGTGCATGCTCCTGCTCAGCTCTTATTGTTGGTTTAGAATGGATAGATTCTTTCATTATTCAGTGTATTAATACGCAGTGACTAGGTAATCACACCACGCAGCATGTCAAAGGAGAAACGACTGTGCTGAACACATCTAAGTCTCACATACACACAAATATAGCCACATGCATACATTTGCACAGCTAGGAAAAATGATTTAGTAATACAGATGGATAGGCCTCTATTTAGCAGGGCTGATTCGTCCCACACACACAAACCTGATATGCTGCCAGAGAGTGAATGTACCTACCTGATAACCTTGTGCATTTAGATCAGCTTTTACAATGAGAAACAAGCTCCTATTCTTCTGCTGAGCAGAGAAAAGAGTGAGGGAGAGAAAGGAGAAAGTGCGAGGAAGAAAAAGAGCCGAGAGAGAGAGAGAGAGAGAGAGAGAGAGAGAGAACAACACTGACACAGATTCAGGCCTCACGCATCACTTGAGCATAGAATATGACATGGCCTAACATTTTTTTCTCCACCTTGGTGCTTGCTGAAGTCGAACATGAGGGGTGCCAAACAGCAGAGGAAGGAGTGGGGGATGAGGAACGAAAGGAAAGAAAGGAAAGGGAGGGGAAGAGGGCTCACCTGTCAGGACGTTTGATGGCTTCACTCAGCCGCGGTCAGGCTCATAGCCGGCCACTTGGCTCCTCTACAGCTGTTCATGTAATTGACAGTTGCTGCACGCATAGCTCACAGAGCGGACATGCTTGTAGGTTTAAATGTCTGTCTGCTCCGTTTGAGCACAACAGTCCTACAGCTCTGTACACACACACACACACACACACACACACACTGTCGCAGCGCTAAGAACACCTTGTGTCTTGTATATCCAAAACAACTTTTGCAGATATTTGTAAATAGCAATGTAATGTATAGCTGGGGTTTTACTTATTTTGTTTGGAGTTATAAAGTTTTCTTCAAACAGAACTGAGCATTATAATAAAACTTAACCCTAAACCCAGTTTTAACCTTAATTTCAGTAGTTCAAAAGTAATTGCCACTTTTGAGAAAGTGCATTTTTTTAAGAGAGCAATTTTCAAAATCAGGACTATTTTGTTGGTGGTGACGCATGGTTTTGCATTTTTCCTAGTCAGGACATTTTTGTGTAGATAATGTACAAAAACAAGCACATGAACACATTCTGAAGTAGTAAAGCAACACCAATACCACAAGCTTGTAGACTCATTCAGACCTTTTTTTTACTCTACATTAATTATTGATGTAGCTCTTAAGCAGTCTGGACTGAGACCCTCCTCATACTCGAGTGAGTGCTCACGGTCGTCCAGGTTGCCAGATTTACGCAGCCCTATCCCTCCCCAGGGGGAGAACTCAGGCACCATTTTCCTGTGTGACATGCTGTCATATCGGAGGGCGGAGAGAGACAGAGGAGAAGAAAATCAATTGGCAATTAAACGCTGCACCTTGCGAGGATGACAAAAGGCATTTGGGTGTTGCAGAGAGAGGGGGGAGGGGTAATGAAGGCCTAATGACTATTCATAAGCGATTTGCAGCCCCCCCTGCTCCAGCTGAGTGGAGAGATGTGCCCCGCAGTCCCCTTCTGCCTGTCACTTCCTCTCACCTCGCCTCGCTCCTGACATCACCGCATTACCCAGCAGCCCCTGGGGCAGTGCTCAGGTCACACAGCCCTGCTCACACATCTGGCCCACTATAGGTGCCACCGTAGGACAAAATACCCGGATTCACTAAAGTGTAAATACCTGAAATTGACAGCAGCAGATACCTTTTTTTCCTGTCCTCTTAATGCCTTTTTGTGTTTTTCCCCTTTTACTAAATGTTTGTGAAATGTTTACCTTTGTGCATTTTCATAAAAGAAACCTCAGAAATTAAAGCTAACTTACAGTATCGAGAACACCAAAAAGTCATTGTTTTATTATTTTATATGTATATAAAATAAGATTTTTAGTCGACAGTAACAACATACTGTATGTAATATATATGGTACCTGTCAGTATATGTCATATCCTTGGTTCTGACATTGTACAAAAACAAACCTGTGTGTGCATGATTCCATGTATTTATGACCATGGAAAGACCTAGTGTTCAATAGGTAATACATTTGCAGATACTCAGTGATAAAGGGATGCCCTAATGCTGCTTTAAACCAGATGGAGGTGGGGTGCAGATGGAGGAATGGAATAAAAGCCTCATCCGTGACCTTTTTCCCCTGTGGGTACTTACTGGGTCAAGAAATACAGTAACTGTCCTACATAGAAAGCATTTATCCATGTTCCAGGATAAAAAGGCCCAGAAATCCATGCTTATTACAATACTAATCCACAGTACTTTTATTTGCTTGTGCTTTATACATATATTATAATAGGTCCATTCCAAATGATTTGTTATACTTCTAATGTTTATTTTATTATAGGCTCATGTAGCCCAATACCAGAGCCTTTTTTATGATACTAATGTGGCTACATATCCTTTTCCTGTTCAAACAGATTGTTATCAGGCCTAGTTATGTTGTATCTTTGTAGCTCCACTCACCTTATCTAAGGTAAACACTGCAATGTGCTCATTAGAGGCTCCTTTTCAAGCACAGGACCACTGTGTTTACACAAAGAGAAGCCAACCAGAACTCTGCTGAATTTCTAGAATTTCACTGTAGAAGGGAGGCATTTTAGAGCAATAATTAATATGTGATGTTCTTTGGGCATTTTACACATGTGTGAATGCTCCGTTCTTTACTTTTCTCCAGAATTAGTAAAGCTATCCAGAGCACTATATAGATGTCTAGGTAATGTGATTCAGTGAATTTTACATGTTTTCTCATCACTCTGTAACAGTATTAAAATGTTGGCATGTTGACCTCAGGGTCATCAAACAAAAATTCTGCTATTGACAACCCTGGTTGACTTAAGGATATATCATTTGTAAACTAGCTACTGGATGAAAAGAGTCCAGTAAATATTCTAAACTATATTTTCAGACAGCTCTACAAAGAGGCAGGCCAAAAAGTTCTAAAGCACTACATAGTGAATAGTGGGTTCTTTAGTACAGAGCCTAGTGAATAGTGAATATTCATACATTCATAGAGTGTGTTTGCTAAATTTCTGCATTGATTGTGAAATCGAACACAGTTTGTACCTGGCTAGTTAAGTGATTTGTTACACAGGCGCGCACACACACACACACACACACACACACACACACACACACACACCCTTGCACACTGTTTGTCAGAGCTTACAAGGTGGGTGTGGAATCTGGCCAAAATGACAATTATTCTTATTAATCTCCATCGATCAGCTGCTTAGCACATGAATCTGATGAAGAAATAATGAAGCAACTAAACTGCAGCCCTTTGTTCTTCTCCATTTTTCTCATTCTGTGTTTTGGCCATCATCCATTACTTCAGTATCGCTCTGTTCATTACAGGTCAGCTCGTAACAACGCCCAACGTTCTCAAACCTGACTCTAAGAAAAGCCATCCGGAGAGTTAACTCTGCTTTTAAATCAGGGGAAACTCAAAAGAATGAAATAGTTTCAGTCCAGCTTTGATTCCTCCCCAGAGTCATGATTAATTTTGAGCCTTTTATTTGTCTGCTGGACTATAAATCACTTCAGAATCCTTCAAAATCCTGCCGAGTTTCCTCTCTTTCTCTGGGTGCAGCTGTTTTTTTTTTTTTTTACCAGGTGTCAGCGCTGTCAGTGGAGCCCATACACTGGGAGAATATCAGGATGACTGTGGGGTGTGTGTAAGGCTACCGGTCATTGGCCTGTTAATGGAGGGATAGAAAAGGTGACGATCACTCGTTTTTTACAACTGCCCTACCACTTCCTTCTCTATACTGCAGTGCATTAGATCAGCCATTCAATTCACACATAGACCCTCAGTGAGGAACTGAGAGCAGAATGAGTGTGTTTATATGTGTGTGTGTGTGTGTGTGTGGGGGGGGACTTAACAGCTAGTAGTTCTATATCAGAGTGCAATAGTGCTTGGCAAGCAAGTCTATAGGGCAGATTTAACCTCATCAGCACTTGCTGGTTTCACTACTGTAAAATTTAGCAGGAAATTTACTAATAGGGACACTAAACTAAGACCAACCTTTAATGCAATGCAACTGCAGAAACAGCTCTTCACCAAGGTCGATAAACAGATGCAAACCACAAATAGATAGATGAGGGGCAATCGAAGCCATCAGATTTGTTAACAAAACAAACAAAAAAATACAATTGCTCCTGACACTAGTACTGTTACTGCTGCTACTATTATTACTACTGTTACTATAGTAGTAATAATACTATTACTACTATAATAGTAGTAATACTATTAATATTACTATTGCTACAAGTATTACATCTGTTATTACTACTAATACTACTACTACTACTACTGCTACTACTACTACTACTACTAATAATAATAATAATAATAATAATAATAATAAATCTTTTCTTTCTAATTAACATTAGTGTCAGTTAATTGTAGTCTTCCTTCTCCCTCCCCTGTAGCTGATGATGATGATGATTATAATGATAAGATGTTGGCATCTATCAGTGATGTGCTTAATTAGAGAGCCAGAACATTAAGATCTGGAGTCACCATGCTAAAATATTAATAATGCTGAGTGTATTTATGAGCCTGTCCCAATGCTGTCTCTGCTGTATAGCTACTGTACTTACAGTAGGTCCTCTAGCCTCCCACCCCCTGCTGAAATAGCCATCCCTCAGGGACATAACGCACACTTTCTGTCTTTGTTAGTGTTCCTTGTTTAGTTCTTGGCTTTTTCTGTGTATCGCTTTGTGCATGGAAAGCCAAGAAGAGGTGAATGCATGTGTGTGAGACAAGTGTTTGAGAAAGTGGTGCATTTTAAGGAGTGTATTCAAGATTATGTGTATGTGTGAGTGTTAAGCAGAACCTTGAGGGCTATCTTAGTGTCTTTTGCACTGATAATGCAGCAAAACCTTTGTGTTGTTCATAGGTGTGTCGTTGTCAAGAGCTCTCTCTCTGTCTCTATGAGAAAGAGTGTTACTCTTTTTAACATACCAGAATCCACAGGGGTTATATTTATATAAAAAATGTCTGTCCACAAAATTACCCCCCTTTTCTCAAAAAATAGGGAGCTCTGCTTATGAGAATGTAATTAGAAACCATTTCTCTCTCCTTGTTTCATTGGCTGATAAAAAGCTAGCTAGTCTTAATGAACACATATTTGAATGAAATGCACTATTCAGAAAGAAAGCCACCTCGGCCAAGGTTCTTCACACAAATGTGACTTTCTTTCAACTGCAAGGCTTTGGGGCCATAAGAAAATCTTGTATTGTCAGTGTGTTAACTCTATATAGAAAAAAGTATTTTTGACTTTTATGTTTGATAAATATACCAAAAAACTTGACCCAATTCCATTTAAAAATATTTTCTTATTAGCAACATAAAGCTTTAGATTTTCCAACACTATGCTTTAGCTAAAAACATACATGCTAACAGTGGCGTAGCAATAAGAAATGTACTTTATCTCATTGTGTTAGCAGCTGTATAGACTATTGCAGTTCTGGCTCAAGTAAGAGCACATACAGCTGGTCATAAATGCTGTTATCCAGTTACATTTGCCCATTGCAGTGGAGCAGAATGAGTGCCAGGGCTTTTGACCCTAGTCTCTATGTGTGGGCAAGAGCTGGACTCAGATCACGTGAAGGAGGCTTAGTCCAAAACAAGCCTGAAGAGAGCTGTGCTCAAAACCAGCCCAGCTAATGGTGACTGCATGCTGGGAAAATGAAAGAGACAGAAAGACAGAGAGCAAGAGGGGATGTGTACAGTATACAGTATATGTGTTAGTAAAGTGTATGTACATTATATTAGGGATATTTGGCTTTTGGGTAAAATTGATGGAAAACAAAAAGTTTACGCTTCAGTGATATTATATCATGAAAGTAGAGCATTTAAGTAGAAGCATGCAATGGTGATTTCCTCATCTCAAACAATTTATTGAAACAAAAGCCAACAACAGTGGTGTTTATACCCCAACAAAAAATGTCAATGTCTCAATAACGTGTCATGAGTCCTTGAACATCAATTACAGCTTCACAACAATGTCTCATAAGTCGACTTATTGTCTGCTGAGGCATGGCACTCTTCTTTAAGGGTGGCTCTCAGGTCTTTGAGGTTCTGGGGTACAGAGCCTCTACACATCTCAGCTGATCCCATAGGTTTTGCAAATTCAGGTCTGGAGAAAGTGCAGAACAATCCATTTGAGGTAGCCCAGTCTCCAGCAGCCATTCACTAATGATGCGACCTCGATGAGCTGGAGCATTGTTGTCCATGGAGATGAAATTAGGCCTGTGTTGTTCAGTCAGAGGCACGGTGACTGGATTAATGATGTTATTCAAGCAGTATTGGCTTGTCACTGTACCATTCACCCAGTGTAGGGCAGTTCTGTATTGACTAAACACACCTACCCACACTGTAATACCACCACCACCAAAGGACAACAGTAGCTGATGCATTGTGCTCTCTCTCACAACATTGTTGGCAGCCATGGTTTTTGCTCAACATGAATTAACTTTAATCAGTGAACAGCACTGATGCCCACTGGTCCCATGTGCAGTGTAAATGCTCCCTGACCTATGCAAGATGACAATGCCTGTGCCTGGTGGTATGGTCAGGTACTCTTGCAGGTTGTCTGTCATGCAGACCACGCTGATGTTAAAGGTTTCGAATGGTCTTAGGTGACACTTGGGTGCCTCTCATCTCCCTTAAATGTGTCTGGAGTTGTGTGGCATTCATCATCTGGTTCCACAGGTCACTGTTCACAATGAAGCAGTCATCAGTGTGGGATGTGGCCAAAGGATGTCCACTTCTGTCTTTCTCTGACCAGTTTGTTGCTGATGACAGTCTGTGACACTCTGAGAACATCCTGTTTGAAGCCTCACAATGATGAGGTACTGTTGATCAATTTTTAGGTGTTGTCTTGGTGTCATGATGTCAAAATATGAACAGCATGATGAGTTTAAATACCAATTCTATCTATTGAATCACTAAATGTATTGGTTGATTCATGGATCAAACACCTGTTGTTTGTTGTTAAGCTCCTTGTTAGAGAACAGCACATTGTCCAAAAAGTACTGAAACACTGAACAGTTGGACATGTGCATTCAAAAGTTTAGAGAAAGGTTAGAGCACATTTTAGGTTTATCCTGAAATCTCATCCAAAAGCCAAAAATCCCTGCATTTTTGTGAGTATATAGGTTTTGACAGGTTTTGCCACATGTATAAATAAGCAAGTACACCAGTCAGCTGTAGCAAAATGATCATGGGCAAACGATTTGTTGAAGTACCAGACACAGGGTGGTAGCATCTTGGAAACTGCTGACTTTGAGGGATGACCTACAGCCGGTATAATGAAGGGGTACTGGAAAGAGTAATGGACTTCTTGTACATTGAAGACCTCCAAATGGCATAACAGTGGTGCCCCATGGTCCATTGATGCCAGAGGGGAATGGTGAGCCATCAACGTGACACAAAACAACTTTTCAAAAGTTCAAAACAACGTTTTTGTGAATTTAAGTTTTGTTTTCGATTAAATATGTACTCCGATAGTTATCTTTCATTTACAGCAATAAAACTGAGTGGCTAAGTTTTGTTGCTAATGTGAGTGACATGATATATATATATATATATATATATATAAGTACTAAATGACCTCTCTCTAGGTCTGAGAGACAACAAAAGCTGCAGGTGCTGACCCAAGCTTCACAGGTATTCCCCTGCTGCTCATACTATTAAGTTAACTGACCTGATGTAACCACTCAGGCTTAGCATGTTTTACTGTGGGGAGAGTCAAACAAATCTCTTTCACTTTCAGCACGTGTGTCCAGTCCAGTTTCAGAGAAGCAAACCTTCTGATAGATTCACACTGCATGTGTGAGTGTGTGTGTGTGTGGCACAGGAATTGGTCAGGGTCTGTTAAAAATGGTGTGTGGCCCTCTCTCTGTGGAGCTATGAAGTTTTTTAACACTTTCAGAGGAAGTTAGGAGGCCATGCCAGGCAGCGTGGGAGGTGGCAGGGGCTCAGGAGTCATGGATAGAGTGTATGAGTGTGTGTCCAGGTTATATGTTTTTGTGTGCAGAGGTTGCGACTCTGATGCAATGTTACTGGCATGCATGAGCTCCGTGGGCCGGACGACGAGCTCTCAGAAGGCTTTGCTCTCTCGCTTTATTCCAGCGTAGGCAGCAGCCGTGGAAACACGATCGTCTCTCTCTGTGTGTCTATCTCTCTCTTTCTCTTTCTCTCTCTCTCTCTCTCTCTCTCTCAAACACACACACACATATTTGTTATTATACCTTGTCATCAGCATGTGAGGTCAAACATATGATCTGTATGTATTATGTATATACAGTAAGTATATGTCTGTAATAAAATTATTTTTAGCCTGAGCCTAAGTAACCAGAAAGAAATGATTTAAAATGATAAAGTGCTAACATAGAGAGCTTTAGCCTGATCTACATTTTTTTTCTTCTTTTTTTCATTGCTACAGCCTCCTTGTTTTTGTCTGGCCACAGAGGCCTATAAGTATACTCAGACTGAGCTACATGATAAACTCATACACATTGACCTGATCTTTTTCTTTATCTCTTGCTTCTTCCCTCTCTTTATCTTCCTGTTCTTCTCCATCCACTTCTTCTTCTCTCGTCTTCGACCTGTATCCTCTTTCTGGCTTTCTCATTTTGACCTTTAGTGGTCTAGCATTAGAACAGCTAGCGATCTTGCTTTAAGACTGCTTGTGAATTAGCATTAACACTGTAGTTTTACACAGGCTTACAGTCCTAAATATCTCCATTTCAAATCCAAACACAGCTTTGCAGCTGGCCTGGATCTTCACACCAGCTGTCATTTTCACTCTGTCTCCTCCAAGCCCTCTGCTGCCCCAGTTTTGTGAAATAGAGCCTGTTCGGTGGAATCTTTTCCTTTATCAGAGGTTAACCTGCATTGGGAGGTGTGACAGCGTGCAGCCTAGGAAAGGTCCCATGGGTACATCCAATCCACTTCGAGAAAGTGAGAGAGAAAAAGAGAGGGATGCACAACTCCCTCATGACTCGTATCGAAAGCTGACAGGAAGCCACTGGCACTGTTGATTCAGTAAGGTTTTTCAGATTATACTGGTCATCCAACTAAGTGAACGTGACCTTGTCCAGTTAACACAGCCCTGCCTTCCTCACATTTTTCATTTTTCCTTCTTCCTTTAAATCCTTCCATCTTTTTGGATGAGTCTCTCAAAAAATGGTCTTCCTAGTCACTGCAACTAATCAAGCTGACCTTAACCTGCTTTGAGGTTCTTTTTATCCATCTTTGGTTGTTTGAGATTTAGTTGTTGGAGATTCGATAGAGTTGTTCATCATGTTGAGTTACTTGAACAGGAGACTCTCTCTCTCTCTCTCTCTGTCTATCTCTCTCTCTCTCTCTCTCTCTCTGTCTATCTCTCTCTCTCTCTCTCTCTCTCTGTGTGTCTCTCTGTCTCTCTCTCTTCATGTTTCCTTTTCCTTGAGAGGAAAGAAGGATTCTTCTGCTTTCTTCTCCACCTGGCCTGTTTGAATTATTCAGCTGTTCAGGAAACTTCTCCCTCCCCACACACACATTCTCTCTCTCTCTCTCTCTCTCTCTCTCTCTCTCTCTCTCTCTCTCTCTCTCTCCCCTCCCTCTAAA
>BRDA01052843.1:13081-15472 GCA_036984385.1 Crenuchus spilurus | reverse complement strand
TCAGGAAACTTCTCCCTCCCCACACACACATTCTCTCTCTCTCTCTCTCTCTCTCTCTCTCTCTCTCTCTCTCTCTCTCTCTCTCTCTCTCTCTCCCCCTCCCTCTAAAGGCTAAAATTGCTTCATCATGCCAATGTGAAAGTATGCATACATTATTTAGTTAAACCTGAGAAAATCAGTCTTCTCCCTGGGAATTTGTGTCAGTGTGGGCTGCTTGAATTTCAGACGGGTGGACAGTTTCTGTCCTGGCCTCACGGGAGCCAGAGGAAATAAATAAATAAAGAGAACGAGAAGGGGGGATTTTGTTAAACGAGGGGGTTTAAGCTTCCTTCAGGACAAGCCTTGACTGAGGATGTGGCACAGAATGCCTTTAGTTGTATCGTTTACAGACTTGGGGTGAATTTCCCGAAAGCGATGTGAGATGCACACTAGTAGAGGGAGTATCACTTTGACCAGTCCTGTTACATTAACTCTTAAAAGGTCCCCGTATCACCAGCAATATGCAAATATTAATTAATTCATTCATTAATTAATTCATTAATTCATTATATTTATACTGTATATAGTTCTTGAAAATGTATGCTTTACACTGTGTAATAATGATAAATGATAAATGACTCAAATAACAGCGGAATAAAATGAATGACAGTTTTTGTATTACATCAGAGTACATTAAACTTCTCCTTTGTAGTTAATATTCTGATACAAATCATATTTGTAAATTAGTGAATTGTTTGTCCCTCGTAGCTCATTAGCTGGGTTTCCTTTTAGTTGTTTCTCAAATGCTATGCATGTATGAATAAACTGCAAATTAACAAAATAATGACAAAGAGATCTGAGGAAAATTAGTTTTCAGTCAAAAACAACACAACCATGAAATTAGAGATTTTTTTTCAAGCAGTCAGAACTTTACATTTTACAGAAATTTGTGCTGTACAATGTAAACACAAAAGTTTACTGTTCAGTGTCAGATTCAAAATTCAAGTCTGAAATGTTTGTACTCAAACATTCTGAAGTTTTTGTCAAACTGTTGTTGGAGGACATAAATCAATTTCTGTGATTTGCTTGAAAGGTAGATTTGAAGATTGATCACAATATAAAATCACAAGATCACAAATACATGTGGAAGTGAAGACTCAGTCCTGTTGATACAGACTGTGAATTAAATGTAGATATACATCATTGCTTTACTTAATATGTCTTTAAATATTTGTAAACATTTAAATAGCAAGATGACAGTAATTGTTAGTTTTTCTTCTTGTGTTGAATTGGCTCAACCTGAGACCTTAGCCACACTTTTATTGTGTAATTAAGCTCTGTACATTTCACAGGTTTAATGTAGAGGTGGTATTAGCAAAACACACAGACACCACATTAGCAGTAGTTTCTCTCTCTCTCTCTCTCTCTCTCTCTCTCTCTGTGTGTGTGTGTGTGTGTGTGTGTGTGTGTGTGTAGTGTCAGGTTTGGACTTCCTAGTATTGCTGAGGTACTTGCCTCTCTTAAAGCAACCAAACATCTGACTCACTTGCTTTTTCACAGCAACAAATGCATTTAGACATTTCACACCTCTGACCTTACTGACCCTTTCTAAGATACTTTAAGATACATGTCTGCTGACACACACACACACACACACACACACACACACACACACACACACAATTTGTTTATGGTACAGCCTTATCTCTCACATACAGCTTCAGCCTTTACCTAACTGCATGGACCCTTCTCTCTCTCTCTCTCTCTCTCTCATTGGTTTCCTCTCTCTAACATATGCTAATATGCCATTTCTAATCTAATAAAGCAGCTCCTTTCAAATAAATCACTAAATTTGCTATTTGTTAAAGGTACTTCAGCACACTGGCAATATTGTACCTTTTTTTCTACTTTTAATTTGGCTGTGAACATCCTCGTGTTCTGCATAATGTAATTAAGCATGGCCAATCTAGTGTGGCGGCTTTTCTGTAGAAACTTCACTAACTCAAATTATAAACCTTGCGAACTGAGGGCAAGGTGGTTCTTCCTCAAATGACAGTTGCCAATAAGAAATGGAAGCCTCAAACAATTGCTGGTGAGAAGGACAGTGATTAAAGATTTTAATGTTGTTTGCAATATAGTTGGAGAACATGGATGTGCAAAGAGTGAAGTTGCCGTTGTTGGAGTTATAACCGGGTCATTATTTGTCATTATTATGGGGGCAGATGTGTAACTTTCAATTTGATTTTTATTTTTTGAGAAAATTAGGTGCAACATTTTTTATTACAGCGTAATTGTATTTTTTGTCAAGAAAGAAGCACATGCTTTTAACAGATTTTACAACTGATTTAGTACCACCACATTCACAACGGAGCATCACTGTGTAGATATGGCTGCTGAGGTGAAGGCTGAGAC
>BRDA01052843.1:581-8081 GCA_036984385.1 Crenuchus spilurus | reverse complement strand
TAGCTTCCCAAAGACAAAAGATGAAGGAAATGGCATTATAGGGGCATAACAATGGAGGCCCATTGGAGCTCTAATGGCATGCCCTTTCATTTAGAAATTGTTTCCTTTTTACAGTCTCTGAGCTATTGCAGTGTTTTTTGTGAAGCCTTTCTTCACTCAGTAGAGGCATTTCTGCAGGTCAGGAGCTTCCACTAGGGAGTGTGTGTCTATGTGTCTCCAAATTGAGTATTTTTAAAGGTATCGTTACCTGGGGGAAATCCTTCCCCACCCTCACCCCCCACCACACCACCTTCTTATTTGCCCCTTATGTGGCTGCTTTAGTTGGCATTAGCATGATTTTAACAAGGCAGGTAAATTGTTCATTAGGGTTTTAGGTAAGGAGGTGGGGGTTGGTGCAGGGAAAAGGAGAAGGGGGGCCTGGAGTAAAAGTGAGAAGAACAAACAAGTCGAGGCATTTGTTCACAGTGTAATCTACACATCAATTATCCTGCTGCGCTAATTAGCACCTAGCCGTACCCCAGGTACCTAGCGCTCACACAAGCTCCAGCTTTCATGCCCCTGATCAAAAAAGAAGCAGATTGACGGAAACACAGGGAGAATGAACCCAGGGGCTGGGGGAAGGAGAGAGAGAGAGAGAGAAAGAGAGAGAGAGAGAGAGAGAGAGAGAGAGAGAGAGAGAGAGAGAGAGAGAGAGAGAGAGAGAGAGAGAAGAAAAGCCTTAGATCAAAATTTCCTTTTCTACACACTCTACATACTCAACTCCGGTGTGTTATGCTGGGTAATCCTGCTACACCTCGAGTGAAAGGAAAGCACTCAATTATGTAAGGGGACTTGCATGCATATCATATTCTGTACCCAGTGAAGCACATAACTGCCAAGAAAATTGGCATGTATGTTTTTTTTTTTCTGCTGATGCCACCTTTTTACTAGAATGGCAAATGTGTGTTCTGTACCTGGATTTTATTTCCAGTATTAGGTAATGTGCTAGGGCACATGAATTGAATGAATTGATGAATTAAATAGGCTTAGTAGATGATATATTAGCACAGCCTGATGCATTTGTAGCCGATCTTCTCATTATATTTGCAAAAATGCACAAACTTTCCATAAATTTGAGAGAAAACTCATGCTTTTAGCACCGTGAGATGAATATGAGAGTCTTTGTCATGCTAACAGCATCTGTTATGCAATAAACGTATAGGGGGCCGTTTTGTTTAACTGGCCCGACTGAAGATTAAGCTTTAGAAAGGTGCATTTAGCATGTGAAAGAGCAGCAGGAGGTCCCTCTGTGGGTTGGGGGGGGCTGTCTCAGGTCGTTATTAGTTCTGGGCTGGAAACCGCGACCTCCTCCGTGAGAGAGAGGTGGCTCTCCACGGCGGAGGCTAATTAAATATGTCGTGTGTGTTTGTGCGGAGCAGGCGGTGAAAAGGTAGATGAGACAGGAGGGTGGGGGGAGAGGAGAGTGAAAAAAAGCACAAGCACTGCTGATAAAACTGCTCCGTTGGTGTTTACTCGCACCCACCTCATGCATTAGTTATGGGCTGGGATTCGGTCAGACCTTCCGTCCGCCTGCTATACTCCGAGGTTAGCTCTCTTCCCCCCACACCTTCATGGATCTCTTTCTCCACTTAGCGAGTGCAAGGCCGCTTGTTCGCCCACAGTGCATCAGTGGGAGTTTGTGAAAAGATGTTGAGATATTATTGTGGGAGTTAAGAGGTTACCGTGAACATGCTAGCCTGTGTGAGGTTAGCAGGGTCTATGGTAAAAGTGTGTTGGTCAAGTTGAGTTTTGAAGCGTGACTGTAAACTGATTCTAGTTGGACTAGTCCAACTTAACCCTTTGGAGTCGCTGGACCTGCCTGCGGGAACAAACACTTATATAACTCTTCAAGATTTTATCCTAGAAACAAAAGGAAATATATGCCAGAAACCTTACAGCATCTAAATTTTGAAATATTTATAGCTTGAATTTAAATATGTTTTTTAGATATTTGTGAGAGGAACTTAAATAAGCAAAGACACATTTGTGAGAGTGAGTCAGAGTGACTCAGACACCTGCACATTTTTTTCGCCAAAATGACATGTTGTGTCATTCATATGATAATGACCTGTTAATTCCAGACATAGAATTGGTGTAATATTGGCCATGGAATGGGTCGAATATGTGAAGACCTCCCATCAAACAAAAGAGCTCTCACCTGAACAAAAGACCCCACACCTATCATCTCTCACTTCGTCTCATATTCAATCTAGGAGTCACTGAATGAGTCAAACACTTGTCATCTCACAATTCTTAAGCTTTAGAAGTAAAACCACAATTTCTAAAAACTGTAATGGGCAGTGTGTAGCCAATGCCTCTGTTTATTCAGTTCTGAGCTCAAAAGTCTTGGCTAGTAATGTTTAGAGTGTGTTTTCACAATATATCAGCACATCTGAAAATAGATTTTAGAGCAGATTTAATCAAAATTTAGATTTATGACACTCTTACTGTTTTACCACTGTTTTTGCTGAGTTTGTGCTGAAAAAAAAATTCAAGCCATATCAGACTACATTAGAGTGTCTAAAATGCCTTTAAACTCGAGGGGGTTTAAAACATAATTGTATATTACAAAATATCACACTTGGAAACCTCTTCAACATCTCTCTGTAGATTAAAACTGGCCTTTTCATTCTGTTATTTGCTTAAGCTTTTTAGGAACACTAACTTGGCTACCTCAAACTCACTGAATAGATTGTCACAGAATACAGAGAAGATGAGAATAAAGTGGACTTGTCTAATCATTGTGGGGCATAAATTAATCCCTGAATCAGATCAGACATTTTATTCAGTTATTACATCTTTATAAGCTTCCATAAATATTCTCCTGCTAACTTGTGTTATTTGAGAACATGAGAGTACATAATATAAATGAATGGACCATTTGGAGTTCCTCAGCTTTCCACAATGACAGAATCCTGTATGGAGCCTCTAGAAGCCCATTTGCAACAGGTGTCTCTAAGAGAAATGTAAGTTCTTACTTGAGGAAACTTGAAGAGAATTGAAGCATGCTGCTTCATGGAATTTATTGATGTAATCAGAGGAACTTACAGAAGTTTCTAGACTATTCTAGACTGTTCCTTCAGTGATCCACTCTCAATGGGAAGGTTTCTTCAGGCACCTAAAATATATATTTGAATAGCACACTATATTTCATTTATCTTTAGGTTTGCAGTGTAGAGTTTTCTTGTCTAATCATTGTAGAACAAAAGTGAATTGATTAATTGAAATGGGTTGTTAGTAAGAATCACTTAAGTAAACTAAACTTCCCAATTCAAGCTCCTTTTAGTGTCCTCCTGTTAGCATAGGCTAATTGAGTGTAACAGTGTCAGGTGCAAGTGCCCTAGAGTGGGAGGGTCCCCGTGGGGCTCTTTGGGGGCTCCTGTAGTCACCAGGGCCTCATTTGCTGATTGGAGAGCGGAGGTAGCGGGATGAAAAGGGGCTGTTTCCTGCTGCTTGTTTGATACCTGGTGGGGAAGCTATTCAGGTGACAAAGATCCAGCCTGGCAGGGGGGGAACAGATGTGCTTTACCCCTTCATTAGCATTTGAATGAGGCGCTCAGATTGGACTGGCCAGGGGGCTGAGCCCCTCACCTGGATAGTCCCCCTCTGATCTTTACACCATCTGCGGACCTCTGCCCCCCTGTCCCCACACCAAGTTACCCCGCAACACACACACACACACACACACAGGCTTACCGATCTGACCCCTTTAAACTCCCCCCTCTCCGCCCCCTCCTGACCCCCGGCTGGGCACTGGCAGAGTTTTATGACAGTAATCGACCTTCCTCAGCCTGGAGCACAGATGCTATTCAGAAAATGTGCCTTCACACCGATTTCAGCCCTTCATTGTGTTCGAAACGCATCGGGAAAATTCGGTCTCCAACAATGAATCCCCCAACTATCCTGTTCTCTCTCTGACTTGGAAGACTTCCAAGATGCCGTCTTTATCCAGCCAACCCCTGCCTCATTCCTCAGATAAATTCTCAGCTGAAGCCACACTTTAAAAAATATTTATTTATTTACCATTCATATGCACAAAAAAGCAAGGGAGGGCTTCAATATTTCACACCATAAAGTTGATGAATTAAGCTTTCCTTTCACTGGGTCTGCCAGAAAGGGGTTTAGGGGGGCGACTATGAGTGATCCGATCATAAATAAACTGCCACGCATATTTAATGGTCTTTCAAAAGTCGCTGTTGTTTCTCTGGGTTTGTTCACGTTGACACAATAATTTGCCACTCTGCCACTTGGCTGTGAAAGTCCATAGAAAAAATAAACACAGGAGGATGCACACTTTGTTTTGGAATGCCTTCTCCTGTGTTTTGATTTTAGTGAAATCAGTGACAGGGTTCATATTGTTGATCCTCAGGTGCTCTCGCTGTGTTCCTCAGATAAATGTTGCACTCTTCCAAAAGGTTATTCAAAGCAGTTTGCAGAGGAATGCAGAGCAACCTTGACCAGATCATCATGTTATTTTCACTCTGGCTTATCTTTGAGTTGGCCTGATAGTTTAGGCGGCCTGGAAAAGGTGGTTAAAAAATAAAAGATTCCACACTCAGTTTTTAAAAAGAACTCTTGAATTCACCGTAAAGCACACAGACTTTACCTTTTGTCTTACGTTTCACCCCATTAAACACTCACCATAAAGGAAATCACTATCAAACGAGTGTGTTATAGAGTATAATTACAGCTCAGGTTCGGCTTGGCCATTATTAACAAAAACGCATAGTAATCTGCTCTGGCACGGCAATATGTTACTGTAGCATTCTAATTAATCTTACAGGAAGTGTAATAAATTTACAATATCAGATTGGAGCAATACTGTATATAGATTTATTAATGCTTTTAATCAGTTCTGGCAAAATTAATTTTGCAGTGATTGCTTACATTTGAATTTGCATATACTTAGCGCACCTAATTTATTTTTATGGATTCCTTTTTATTAAAATGGGGCATATGGGCCTTCAGCAACAAAAACATTGCTTATTTCTGTGGCGGAACATCCTCGGCGTGTCGTGCTAAAAAGCACATTCATTTTAGTGATAGGACAAGCTGTTGCAAACTCCATTTCATATTCAGGCCCTGCCAAGTATTAACAGGTTAGCCTATTACTCATTTCACTGCCGCGCATATTATTGTGTTTATTATGTGAATGTTTGCATGCATATTTGCAGTGTAGACAAGTTAAGTGGCGATTATGAGTTTGTCAGGTTGAGGTGTATTGTGCAAGGCTCAGCGTGCAGCTTACTGAAGATGACGTCTTCTCACAGAGGCACTGTAAGAGCCATAAAGTAGAAACTCTATGTGCTTTATGCCATTAGTAATTGGTAAACATTGTTGCAAAATTAATAGCTGCAAGAGTAAGTAAAAGCAGTTTGGATTATAATTAAGAAAATGTGAAGAGTCTCTTCTGCATGTCAAAAGCATTACGTTTACATTGCAGTTGTGTATTGACATGTTTGTGTCTGCACGTTGTTGCTAAGTTTTAATGTCAATGTGAAAAACATAGCAGCATTTTAAGGATGTATTTTCCCACAAAATAAGTTTTAATATAATATTCAATATGCAATGAGTGAGAACTTATACCTTGTAAGTAATATAAACATAAGTTATAAGAACTTGTTGAATATAATGTAAACTAAACAAAAGTAATATACACTTACAATATGCTACAATGTAATAAGGGTTAAAAGTAAAATATGTTTTGACATTTGTTGTAGAAGTGTCTGGAGAACATTCTAGTCAGAATGAATGTTTGTGTTGCTTTAAATCAGCAGAGTCCACTCTTATTAAATAGCCCGGTTCACCGATAACACCCCACTGAGGCTATCAATTTGGTGCCTGATACAACCCACAAAACCAACAACAGCTCACACTGTCCCTGTCAGCACATTCCACTACCTGTGTATGTGTGTGTGTGTGTGTGTGTAAAAGGGCAATAGAGAAGGTGGGAGAGGCGTATACCAATGTCACTGGACCATGTTATCTGAGTGAAAGTGAGAGTGTGAGAGAGAGAGAGAGAGAGAGAGACTGACTCTTTGATAAACAGGCAAATGTTGCTGTATTATATATAGCAGACTATCGGCTCAGCAATAGTGTGTGAACAGGGCCCATGGCAACCATGATCATTACACATGTGCAAGTTAAAATCAAAATGAAACCATTAAATGACAGATTTAAGAAAGAGTTTCAGTCAGAGTTACTCAGAATTCTGCTTTTGGTTCTTAAAATGAAATCTTCCTAGATGGACATGTGGTTCTAGGAAAAGCAGAAACGTTAACTTGCATTATTGAGAGGTTCTTTAAATTTTACAATCACAGGTTCATTTAAAGAAATTGTTCTGCTGAAAGGATCTTCAGACACTGCCTCCAAATGACCCATTTTTCTACTCTTAGCTCATCTTTTTTATTAATCTAAATGATACATCTTGGAAACCATCACTGTTTTTAAGCATCTAATGTGATTATCTGTGATCTGGAGTCAGTGGTGATACATCTTAGATCAGGGCCAATAGCTGCTGAGCACTTTTTGGAGACGTAAATATTTGATGGGCAACCTGATTCAGATGAGTGGAGCACCGTTTTAAACTCTCTTTCATCCACCACGTCGCCAAATCTGTCTGCCTCACTCAGACGCTCCACAATGCGAACAGATTTAGGTGGGAAGACATCAACAACCCAGATAAAACGAACACCAGGGACCAGGTGTCTCTCCACTCATCCTTCAATTCAGACCCTGCATCTTTTCTATTTATACACACGTTTATGGAATAAACAAGGCCGGAAAAAAGAAATATGAAGTATCCTGAACGTTCACCTCATTCACTGACGAAATGGCTGAGGCATAAAAGAGCTTTTCAGATGAGAGAAAATAAGGAATGTTTGTGTCTTTGTGTGATGAAAGTGGTGGTTTGCTGACGATTCAGAGGGAGAGCTTTTTCACTCCCTCTCTTTCTCTCTCTCTCTCCCTCCCTCTCTCTCTCTCTATCTCTCTTCCTTCCTCCCTCCCTCCCTCCCTCTCTCTCTCTCTCTCTCTCTCTCTCTCTCTTTCTATCCTGCTAAAGGTTTTGTGTGTATTTGGTTAGTTACAGCAATTACGGCCAGTAAGTGACAGCCAAAAGAGAGCAGACTGCTTCCCCGTGCAAGACTCCTCTGTCGAACATCTGCTGAGAGATTTGCATATTAATTAACCCATATTAACTCTAATTATTCTGGGAAATTATCAAATAAATTAAATTTTCTAATTTTAACCTTTCCTTTGCTTGACGGATGTCAGAGCAGGAGGAAAACCCGGAAAAACACACACTCACCTGGGCAACTGTTTTACGGCCTTTTTTCCTCATGTCTTATTCTTTTTCGTCTCTATATTCTGTTTTCACACTCTCTTTTTTTTCACTGCTGGTCCTGGGGGCAGCCGAGGGAGCTTTTGTGTGCCTAGGCCTTTTTTTCCTTTTTTTTTTTT
>BRDA01052841.1:0-16958 GCA_036984385.1 Crenuchus spilurus | reverse complement strand
CTCAATAAACACTATTAATCACTAGAATAGGAGATATTAGTCCATAAACAACATCAATAAACACTATTAATCACTAGAATAGGAGATATTATATATTTTTTGCTTATATGACTAATAGAGGGGTGGACGATGCCATAGCAACATTATTGAAACTTTTATATGAGCATTTGGAAGGACACAAAAAATCATGGCAAAATTTTATACGTGGATTTCTCTTCTGCTTTTAATATGATTCAGCCTCATTTGTTGGCAGAAAGGTTGGTGGATAACTTTTCAATGGATACCGGCCTAGTAGGCTGGATCATTGATTTTTTGACTAACAGGACTCAGAGAGTTAAGCTAAATGACTCTTTTTCAAATAGTCTTGTTTCTTTTACGGGTTCACCACAAGGGTGCATTTTATCTCCTCTTTTATTCATTTTATACACAAATGATTGTTGTAGTTGATATGAGGATAGATATATTTTAAAGTATGCTGATGACTCTGTTATAGTCAGTCTGCTAAAAGACAAGGAGAGTAGCCACGGCCCTGTTGTAGATGAGTTTGTGCAGTGGTGCAAAGACTCATTTCTTATACTTAATATTAATAAAACTAAAGAAATGATGGTTGATTTTAGGCGTGAGAAGGAGGACATTAGTCTTACTGCAATAGATGGTATCACTGTTGAAAAAAGTAACAGCTATTGCTATCTTGACACTATTATTGATGATAAGTTGGGTTTTGACCAAAATACAAGCAAAATATACAAGAAATGTCAACAAAGATTTTTTTTTTTGAGAAAACTTAGCAAGTTTAGGGTGTGCTCTAAGTTAATGATAATGTTTATTGAACCAGTTTTAACATTTGCTTTTACATGTTGGTTTGGTAATTTGACTACCGGTATTAAGAATAAGAATCTTCTGAGTAGTATTGTTAGAACCAGTAGTCAGATTATAGGGTGTCAACAATCACCTTTAGTCCAACTTTATGAAAGGCACATCCTAAATAGGGCTGAAATCATTGTTGTATCAGTCGATCATCCACTGTATGTTAAATTTCAACTTCTTCCTTCAGGCTCTCGATATAGATTGCCAAAGATTCAACGAAATAGATTTAGGAATTCTTTTGTCCCATGTGCAGTTACGCTGCTGAACAAGAGAACCAGGTGAACTTTGTTTTCGTTTGCTTTTATTTATTTATCATACTCTTAATTTTTCATTGTCTTATGTGAACATGAGTCTTGTTTTAGTAAGTTATTTTATTTATTTATTTTTAATTTTATTGCTAATTAAATTGGTATTACTGCTCTGTCTGGGGATGTGTTGTATGTGTTGTATGTAGTAACTGCCTGCAAATCAAATTTCTCAAGTGAGATAATAATAAAGACTGAACTGAACTGATATTAGTCCATAAACAACATCAATAAACACTATTAATCACTAGAATATGATATATTAATATTAATATTTTATTAATCACTATTAATCACTAGAATAGTATATTTATGCAAGTATTTTTCAACCAGAGTATGTCTTTGATCAAATAATAAATAAAGTCAAAGACAATCCAAACCACATCCACGCTCCAACATAGGCTCCTTTAAGTCCAGCACATCCACACCTGCACACACAGACTGACACCGGTACATCTTTCTGCCCTGTTTAATCATCCTGTATATATGAAAATATGTACATGTGTATATAAAATAGCTTCAAATTTACAACTCAAATAATAAATAAAGTCAAATAAATGATGTAGCATTAATACTGCCTAGATTTTCATTTTGCTAACAGACATCCCTTAGAATATCTGCATAAGCGTGAACAGTGACATGATGGGGGTCACTAGTTTTGATTGTCTAGTACAATTTTCAGACAAATCCTTTAGTAGCAAGAATATAGAAATATAAAATCATTTTAAATAGACAATCATTTTCTCTCTACCTCTTTTGTTACTTTTGTTGTCCCTTCTGTGAGGGGTTAGAAGGGCCTGACTGGTGCCATTGATGATCTTCCAGACACACTCGATTCTCAGATAGTTACCATGTCTATGTTTTGTGTCAGAGCAGAGAAGTCACCAAATTGTGCTGACTGATGGGCCTCTAGGAATGAAGTTGCCCCTGATTTTAGAAATGTTTTGACTAAACTAACAAGTTTGAGTTGGTTGAACCTCAAGTTGAATTAACTCAAATTAAAGGAGTGCAGTAAGTTCAGATTATAAGTTAGGCTGATGTAGAAAAGCTACATAACAAAAGTGTGTGCAGAATCAGTGAAAATGTGAGTTTTTTAAAACAATATGTCCTGCATGTGGCTCAATTTGGGAGAAATTGATTTTGTCAAGCCTTCATATTTAAGATCAGCCTAAAAATCAACCAGAGTAGCACCATAGTTCCAAAGAGTGTGTGTGTGTGTGTGTGTGTGTGTGTGCGCGTGTGTGTGTGTTGAGTTTTGAGAGAGCAGAGAGTGCACTGAAAGATCTGAGGTGTTTTTAGAGAACTAGCAGAGCTGAAAGTAAACGTGGCCTTGTGGTCGTTGGCACACACATTAAGCTACTCCACGTGAAATAGGAAATTGTATAAAAATGGAGTTTTTGCAACCTTTCTACCATCATCAGTGCTGGCAGAAGTGCAGGGATGTGTTTGCGTGTGTGTGTTTACTCAGCTGAGAGTCTGGCCTGTTTGTTTTGAAGAGCTCTAGGTACTTCCTCACCCAAAACGCTTGTGCTTCACACCGCCAGAGTGCCCCCTTCACTATTAGAGCGGCGCTGGGGAATACACACACAGAAAGCAGGCAGCTCAAAGGAAACCTGTTCTTCTTTTAAATGGATGAGCATCCAACGTTCTTCCTTCTCTCTGGTAATTGCTTCCTCATGACTGAAATGACTGTGGATGCTTGGAAAGGAGAGAAAAAAAACCCAAATAGCAGCTGGACTTCTGCCAGCTTGGGAATTGGAACCTTCTCTAATGATAAATATATGTGTTCCACTTTTCATACGCAAAATACGGCCTCCACACCTCCCTCCTCCTCCTCCTCCTCCTCCCTCCACAAAATGAATTTTTTTCTTCTAGGAAGCCGCCTTTGATGTGTAATATTCTGTTTGATTTACTCATTTTAAATTACGTGTGAATTATTTACAGGGCCGGTTATGGTGTCTCCAGCAACACTGTGCACATTGTTTAATGGAGTCGAGGTTCACTGTGAGGTTTAGGATACAGAGCACATTGTGAAGCACAGTGCAAAGAGCAAGAACCGTTCTGTTCTTCAGGATTACAAATAGGAAGCTCTTGGTCTGTACCAGCACTTGTTGGTTCAGGCAGCCATGGTCTATCAGATGAGGGAAGGGAGGGCTCAACTTCCTCCATAAATGTCATGCCCTCAACTTTGAACTATGTGTTGTTTTTATCAATCCCAAACTAATTGGATTGGGATTAGTTTCTGAGTGAGATGTGATGAGTCTCAAAACATTTCCATATGGCATTAAAATGACTACAGTGTCAAATTTCTAATGGGTTGTATTTTATACAATGCATGGAAAAGTATGGAAAAATGGAAAAGAGAGTATAGAAAAACACTTGCAGTCAGGATGACTGTCCCTGTTCTGTAAAAAAAAAAAAAAAGATTTTCTAAAAAAAAAAAAAATAATTTTTTTTAAATTTTGTGTAAGGAATCTAAAATATACACATTTTAAACATTAAATTATGGACAATAAATCAGCTTGATATTCTATTTTTTATTCTATTTATTGATTTTTTGATATTCTATTTTTTGATGTATGAGCGTAGGACAATTTTCCATGATGACAGGTTAGTCATTAATTGTTTCCTCAAGATCTGACATAACAAGCATAGAGATAAAGAAAGAATGCTGAGAAAGGTCCAAATCTTGAGAAAATGTTGCAAAACCAAATAGTTTTTCTCTTGATGAGGTCACCGGGCTTAAACATATGGATGCCCTGACTATGGTTTACCCTGCACAAGATGGAATTTTTCTCCTTTGAAGTCATCTACGGCTGTGAACATAAATCTCTAGGCTTTTTCTTACTCTCAAAACAAACATGTTTGTTTCCCAGAAAGCTGCATGCTTTTACTGAGCTCACTTCACCACTACAGCCCCTCAGATTAAAGCCTCCAGACAAGCTATTAAAGAGCCACTAAAACCAATGCCAAGCAGGACAAACCAGCAGGTTAAGTGCATTTCACACAGGTTGTCCCAAATTTATTTGGCTTTATTGCACAAAATTTGATGAGGACTATTTACTGTGCGTTCCACAATTTGTGTGTTCCACAACTAATTTATTAATATGACCACTATACTGTTGTATTCTGTGTGCCACCTCATCCCACCAAGTCATGGACTCTATAAGTCCTCTGAAAGTGTCCTTTGGTATGTGGCATCAAGACCTTAGCAACAGATCCTTGTGAGGTGGGTCTGTGCTGGAATTTACTATACCAGTGCATCCCACAAATGCTCAGATTGAGATCTGGAGAATTTGGAGGTCACTGTTAGTAGATACTGGCAATGGCATGCAAGATTGGACCTTCTTAAAGTGGCTTAGGTCTGCAGGCTTGCATACACCTCCAGCATCCACCACATCATCTTTGAAAATCAAGTGTTTACTTACTATCTAATACATCCCAGATATCCCAGAGGAGTAGAACACACCTCCTCTGATGCATGTGAAGTCAGCCACTATCTTTTAAATCTGCCACTGGTGCATCATCTGTGGTCAGTCAACACACTCGGATGAAAGCACAGCATCCTCAGTTTTAATATATCAGCTAACAGACACCTGAGCCTGCCATCATTACAGTGTGAGTAATGGAGAGAGAGAGCGCCATCTACTCACCTGGAGAGAACACAGTTTTGCTCTCTTAGGGCTCCGGCTGCTGATGGAGAAGCTGATGGTGTGATTCAAACAAACCATAACTCAAAAGCCCCACTTTTTTCAACATTTTAAGCAAGATTATTGCATTATTTTTGTTTGGTACAATGTCAGACTGAAGAGAAGGAAAGGAACACCATGCAAATGTTTTGCCACCCCAAGACATTTGAGTTCTCAGAAAACTTTTAGCAAGGTTTCAGACTTAATTACAGTGTATCATGAAAGTGAGTACACCCCTCACATTTCTGCAGATATTTAAGTATATCTTTTCATAGGACAACACTGATAAAATGACACTTTGACACAATGAAAAGTAGTCTGTGTGCAGCTTATATAACAGTGTAAATGTATTCTTCCCTCAAAATAACTCAATACACAGCCATTAATGTCTAAACCACTGGCAACAAAAGTGAGTACACCCCTAAGAGACTACACCCATAAATGTCCAAATTGAGCACTGCTTGTTATTTTCCCTCAAAAAATATCATGTGACTTGTTAGTGTTACAGGTCTCAGGTGTGCATAGGGAGCAGGTGTGTTCAATTTTGTAGTAACAGCTCTCACACTCTCTCATACTGGTCACTGAAAGTTCCAACATGGCTCCTCATGGCAAAGAACTCTGAGGATCTTAAAAGATGAATTGTTGCACTACATGAAGATGGCCAAGGCTACAAGAAGATTGCCAACACCCTGAAACTGAGTGGCCAATATAATTCTGTGTTTTAAAAGAGCAGGTTCCACTCAAAACAGACCTCGCGTTGGTTGTCCAAAGAAGCTGATTGCACATGCTCAGCGTCCCATCCAAATGCTGTCTTTGAAAGATAGACACAGGAGTGCTGCAGAAATTGAAGAGGTGGGGGGTCAGCCTGTCAGTGCTCACCATACGCCGCACACTACATCAAATTGCATGGCTGTCACCCCAGAAGGAAGCCTCTTCTGAAGTCTGTACACAAGAAAGCTCACAAACAGTTTGCTGAAGACATGTCAACAAAGGACATGGATTACTTGAACCATGTCCTAGTCTGATGAGACCAAGATTAATTTGTTTGGTTCAGATGGTCTCAAGCATGTGTGGCGGCAATCAGGTGAGGAGTATAAAGATAAGTGTGTCATGCCTACAGTCAAGCATGGTGGTGGGAATGCCATGGTCTGGGCTGCATGAGTGCAGCAGGTGTTGTGAGTTGAGCTGCAATATGTAGTGTGAAATAATGAAGCAGAGCACGATCCCCTTCCTCCGGAAACTGGGTCACAGGGCAGTGTTCCAGCATGATAATGACCCCAAACACACCTCTAAGACCACCACTGCTTTATTGAAGAGGCTGAGGGTAAAGGTGATGGGCTGGCCAAGCATGTCTCCAGACCTAAACCCAATAGAACATCTTTGGGGCATCCTCCAGCGGAAGGTGGAGGAGCACAAAGTCTCCAATATCCGCCAGCTCCATGATGTCGTCATGGAGGAGTGGAAAAGCATTCAAGTGGCAACCTGTGAAGCTCTGGTAAACTCCATGCCCAGGAGAGTTAAGGCAGTTCTGGAAAATAATGGTGGCCACACAAAATATTGATGCTTCAGGAACTTGTCCCATGAAAAGATATACTTAAATATCTGCAGAAATGTGAGGGGTGTTCTCACTTTTGTGATACACTGTATATTCATATAGCTTATTCAGTCATCAATAGAAAAGACCAATAGAACCATTTGGCCAAGGTATGTTTGAAGATAAGGAGTGCAGAATTTGTGAAAAGGGGAATACATAATTTTACGTATGTTTGACTACCTTTTGCTACCTTAGCATCACTTTCACTTTAACTGGACAGCGGTCAAAGGTATTGACTGACCTCTTCTTCTACGCTAGCATCTAAGGGATGACCGCATGATTCTACGACCGCAGCGCCCCTAGCGGTTTGGCATAATTGAACAAATTTACGCTACTTGTTACTTGGAATTTTACTCGTTACCTGGAACAAAAATATTCCGAGATCTCGACTCGTTACCTGGAATACTCGTTAGTAGGGATGCTCGTAAGTAGGGTTACCACTGTATTGAAAGACTGCAAAAAGTGTTTATAAGCTGTGATACTTGCTAGAGGGGTGTTGTTATATTGAAAAAAGGAAGTAAAATTGGAAATAATTGCTCAAAATAATACAGAAATGTGTAATCTTTAACTTTATTTTAGAACACACATCATCTTTGGCTTGTTAGCTATTCAGTCCAAACAGAAACGTTTACTGTGGTGCCCAAGCTTTTGCCAGTGTAAAGGCCTGTAATTTCATAGTTGTCACTGAAAAACACTGTAAGATGTTTCTAAACAAAGTGTGAAGCTAGACTCCTGCTTGAAGGTGAAATGAAATAATAAAGTTGACTGATACCAGTTTGGCTCGGTCTGGAGTGGAATATTTATAACTGGAAACTGAAGCATCTAATAGAGATCATCTTCTAGAAGTAATGTGAATAAAATATAAATTAGATATGTAAAAATTATAGTCATTGCCTTGATCCTGCTAACTATGTTATCACTTGTCATCAGGATTTTCAAAGGCACTCCTGAATCGATAGCTTTTAGGCCAAAATCAATTTTTTAACAAGACAGGAAATGACCCTGCTCAAGAATCAACTTGTGGTCTTCTAAGTTTAGGGTCGGGTCACAGCAGCTGAGTGAAAGCAATTGTGAAAATGCATTAGAGAGGAAATGTGACCTCAGCTATTCAGCATGCTTTTCCTCCAGCCACAGGTTCTTCTTTTTCCCTTTTGAGTCTTTGGAGGAGATTAATGTGAAATTCCTCTTCTCCTTGTTGCTTGCTATAATGTCAGCCAAATATGACCTGTATGCATTTTTAGCACAACCACCCTGCCCTCAGCTCCAAAACGGATGCATGCACTGTCATATTCTTGCCTGACTTTGGAGTTTATTTCATTTAGGCCACTTTTTACACTGTGGCTGTGTATGGGCAGACACCAAAGAAAGCCCCAACCAATATATTAGTATGCTTGTTTCATCAGATGATACTGGGGGCCAGGCTGTGATGTCAAATTTGAATGCTAAGCTTTATATATGTATTAAAAAACCCCTTTCGATTGATTTTACAAAGGAGTAGCCATCATAAGCCCTATTCTGATTAGATTAGTTCATCAGGGGATTTCTGTTTGCTATTATTTTGCACGTCAGCTCGAAGTTAAAACTACTGCATTAAAATAACTACCAGAGTGAGTTTCTTATTAGAGAAGCTCTATATTAATTAGAACTGACACTTGTTGTCCTAATTGGTCAGAGGGCACTGCTGACGAAGTCCAAAATGAACAAGTTCATATGGACCTTTAGTGCAAAACTGTAATTTCGAAACTTTTTAATACACACTAATTCTGTTCATCACAAAGCAGAACTACATAAAAATCAGCACCACTTTCATGTTTTTACATGTCTTTTAAAACCACTTTTAAGACTTTAAAACAGTGCTTTGGCTCTGCTCAGCTAATGAGAAGTCGCTCACTAACTAATTTGCACTCTGTAGTTGCTCACTAACTAATTTGCACTCAGAAGCTGCTTACTAACCAATCAGCATTCAGAAGCTGCTTACTAACCAATAAGCGCTCAGTAGCCGCTCGCTAACCAATCAGCACTCAGTAACTGCTCGCTAACCAATCAGCACTCAGTAGCTGCTCGCTAACCAATCAGCACTCAGTAACTGCTCGCTAACCAATCAGCACTCAGTAGTTGCTCGCTAACGAATCAGCATTTAGTAACTGCTCGCTACCAATCAGCACTCAGTAGCTGCTTACTAACCTGTCAGTGCTCAGTAGCTGCTCAGTAATCAATCAGCACTCAGCAGCTGCTTACTAACCTGTCAGTTCTCAGTAGCTGCTCAGTAATCAATCAGCACTCAGTAGTTGCTCGCTATCCAATCAGCACTCAGAAGTTGCTTACTAACAAATCAACACTTAGTAGATGCTCATGTGCTGAGTTTCACTTTTTTAATATAATGTGTTGAACAGGATGTGGAAAGTATCACATTTATTATTGATTTTA
This sequence comes from Crenuchus spilurus, assembly GCA_036984385.1. Taxonomy (NCBI): domain Eukaryota; kingdom Metazoa; phylum Chordata; class Actinopteri; order Characiformes; family Crenuchidae; genus Crenuchus; species Crenuchus spilurus. The sequence continues at coordinate 8,076 of BRDA01052841.1, read as the reverse complement.
GTTTCTTTTTCCTCCACAAAACAACATCTGTCTGGAAAAAAAACATAGATTTGCTTGTGGACCACACTAAAATGATCAGACAAGCTCTGAGCCCTGAAGCGGAAGCCTGGAAGACCAAGGTTGTAGTTCCAGGTGTGGTGTGGCATGGCGACATCTTTTTGGCATTCAACAGCCAATGTAGCAGTTCCATCAGGGAGCCTTACCACCCTAGGCCCTCTCAAGTGGCACTAGGGCTTTGTAGATGCTCCACTTGGGTGGTGCTGCACCTGCCAAGCATAGGAATCTGTTTAGATCTACTCCAGTTCACCACAGGCAAGGGTAGAGCCTCTGTCTTTAGCGCTCTTGAGGTTTGTTTATTTCAGAGCTTTGTTTTTTCACCTTTCTCTCTGAATGCAGTGGAAGCATGTGTGCACCACACCTTTCCACCTGTACTCATTCATCCCTGGCTGCAGCATTATTGTTTTGTTTAGGTCTTTGCAGTTGTTTTTCCTTTATTTTTCATTTGGTGCTCCCCTCTCTGCACTTGATTCCTAGCTTTAGTATCCAGGGTTTTTTCTCAAGCAGGACCACATTTCAGAGGACACTTGACTCCACCCTCTGTCTCGCTCTGGTCCTGTCTGCTGCTATTTCTCCTTCTAGGACAGAGCAGTATGCAAAGGATTTTAGTGAAAGTAGAGCACAAATGACACTCTGGCTGTATTTCTTGGCTGTATTCAAAGGATCCATCTGTTTGGAACAGTATGATGTACTAGTCTAGAATCCACTGCAGCCTAGGTTTTGAGGCTATAGTGTTCATTTCTGCCTGGAAACGTAGTGTAGGTTAGACAGGGGTACATTCTTGCGTGCTAGGTCACATCTCTACATAAGCTCTTGAGTACAGTTTATAAACAGATTTTAAATTTAGGTCATCACTGAAGGAGAGACAGTACAACTAAACAAAGTAAAATATCTGCTACAAGCTTTGTGACTGTTTAAATTAGATCATTCCTAAAATACAAGGATGCACTGGCTTAATACTAACATAACATAGAGATTCCCAATGACTGGCTAATAGAAATTAGTGAAGGAAATTCAAGCAGACATCAATATCTGCTCATTCATCCAGAAAGCAACATGATAACAGTTTATGGGTGAGGTGAACAGCCCAAAATTATTTAAACCCTGTCCCAAAACTTATTTTTAACTTTTAATTTCTTATTTTAATTTAGTCTAGAGCATTAAGACAATGGCCCACAGCTTAAGGTTTCCATGTGGAACGTGTGTTTGTGAAATTTGGTTCTGCATTACATTTGTCAGTCTTTTCAGCCACATATGCCTACATGTTCCAAACCACAATGGCCGTACCATGATAGTTATCTTTGAGTTTAAAATATTACAGGCATGATATATTTGATCATTCACAGTTAAGTGCTGGCAGTCAGTTACTCTCAACATCTTTTTTATTATCATTATCATTTATATCACCAGTCAGGCCCTGGAGTAAAAACTAGATCTTATCTAGCATATCTCAGGACTGCCGAAGAAGATGTATTCTACTAGAACTCAGCCTCGTGGGCATTGTTCCAGACTGTCCCTGCAGAAGTCCTTTGTGCCAGTGCCAGCTGGTCAGTGCTTCACACATCTGTGAAGCTCTGCAGCGACCGAGCACTGGTCGTCTGGAGAGAGAGTGTGAAAGGCGCACACTGCTCCAAGGCCTCTTAGGGAGGCAAAGAAACAGTACGATTAAATAATTATAGCTGTGCAACACTAGGGGTGTGAAGGAGGAAAGAGCCTGTCACCTCCTGCTGCTAGTCCTTTAATATTCACACAGCCTCACCAGTCACATCCTCTCTTTTGGTTGGAAAGTTGGAAAAGAAAAAGTACAACTAGTAGAGTACAAGTAGATTACAACTATGAGAAATGGAAGAACACCAAGAACATCTGAACATCTAACAAGCAGGTCTAGGTGGAGTTAGTTCTTGGATGAGATACCTCCAAGGAAAAGCTTGTGCTGGAAGTGGTGTTGGTGGGACAACAGGAGGCGGTATTCCTGTTTTTTTTTTTTTTTTTTTGACCCAGTGAATCAGTAGGGACGCTATACTGTACAAACAGCATCTTTCAGAGAAGTTAAGCAGAGGTTCTTGATTCTCAGAAGACAGAAAAGATCTCTGGTGATTTCCTCTAAGGGACTGTTACCCTGATATCCTGCCTAAATGTCCCACTCCTACTTACTTTCATTTCTACAGCACTTCTCTAGACATTCAGAGCTCTTTGACATTTGGGAGACAGAGAGTCACCTCAACCACCATCGATGATCAGCATCCACCTGCAGCTGGTCTGCACCAGAACTCTCCCCACACATTAGCTATGAGTCAGGGAGCTGAGGAGAGACTAAGCCAAGATGCACATGACAGGCGCTTTGCACACTTCCACATTCTTTATTCCAGATTCACTCGTTGAATGGTAAAGTTAGTTCCCCTAAACAGTAAACAGTGATGGCAGAGACAAATAATAAGAGCTTTTGCAGTGCACCCAGGTGTTTGAACTCAAAACAAAAACAGCAGTATCTCAGTTTTCATGGTTTTCTGACTGAGCAGAAGAAAAAAATGGGTGCATGCGATTAGGAGATGAAGGGAAAAACTTTGTTATACAATACCTTTGTGTGTAGCCAGCATTTCACTACTGCAGACTACATAGAAGGAAGCTCATGATTGAAAGTTGGTGCTGGTCCCACCTGGTTCCAGTGGAATAATTTTCCTGTTCCCCCTCAAAAGCTGTCGGTATGGAGTAGACGCTCGTCCACTGGAGTTTGTGGAAATCTTGCGCATTTGCACTAAGGACCATGACTACACAGCACGACCTCCTGCCTGTATGCATGTTTGTTTGCCTAGTTAGCTACATAATTTGTTTACCTAGCTGCTAGTTACCTAGTAAACCAGCTTAGATTTTGACCAGCACGGGGTTTATTTTCATTTGATTCAGCTGGTTTATAAGCATGACCAACCTGACCAAGCTACACAATGTAACCAAACTTGACTATACTGTTTGGTCAGCATGCTCACGCTGTACAACCAACAACACCATCATTACCAAGCTGGTTGGCCAGCAAGGTTAAGCATAACCAAAATCAAATGCAACATAAAATTATGATGACAGGGATGTAGTGAAAATCCGTTACATAGTGAGGTGAAATGACAAAAATGCCGGTCTTCCAGGAGTACCGGAACTTGTATTACCCAGCATCGACGTTTTTTCCGTTTTTTTGTGAAAAGGGCTGTTTAGGAGTGGGATGTTTAGCCAGGACATCTACTCTTTTAGAAGAACTTCAGAGCCTTGGTTGTACATCTCATGTAAAAGCCATTTACACAGGACAGTGTCCCCATCACATTTGGATCAACACAGAACACAAAGGAAAAGCGCCTCCTGTTGACTCAACACCACTTCCAGCACACAAGCTTTTCCTCTCCCATCCAAGTACTAATCACACCTGCATAGCGTCAGTGGATTTGTATGTTGTTATGCTGGTGCTCCAGCATCTCCTAACCAAAAACAAGCTAAATCTGTCTATTATCTAATGTGTGGTGAGTGTTCTGGTGAGGTCTGTCTACAGGTGGATGCTGAAGTAGAAGTAGTAGTAAGAAAAAGCTCTTTAGAAATGGACCTGCATAGGGAAGCACAGATTCACAGAAGCACAGATGTAAAGAACTCTTCTTTACATCTTTCTCTTAAACAGGCTGGTTTAATGGAGTAATTGTCCATTTGTAAATCTAAAGTCTCCCATAAGTACACAATTAAAAGGACTTTCCCGACAAAGAAATGCTGGTGAGAGGGCTGCTTTCTTGTTTTTGCTTTGTTCTCTGCCACTGCACAGCCTTTAGATGATAATGCACCATTAATCCACATGCAAATTAAAGAGGTTTGATCCCAGTAGCCGTACATGATTAGCACAATACCACCCACTTTCTATCTCAGATGGCTCAGCTTCAGAAAACGCTATAAGTCTGCATGTGCAACCAGGCCCACTCGCTGGGGCCAAGTGGAAATGGGAAGTTTTCAATTTGCCCTCAATAATTTATGATGCGCTAGCTCTCTTGAGCCCACCTCCCCAAAAAGGCGTAAATAAATAGCATTGTAATGTACAACTAACCCCTCCCCTGCTCTTAAGTAAAATGTAATCCCCTCCATTAGGCGCAAAGTCTGCGAGGCTTTGAAGATAATTAGCAAACATGCGCTGGAATGTTGGCAGGTGCGTTTGATCAGTGACATCAGGCAAAATCAGAGCTGACAGGGGTGGGATGGAAGGGGGGTGGGGGTAAAAGAGGGGGCGAGAAATGGAGGGCGGGACAGGGCGACTTTGACTCATCCAGACAATTTTAACATTTTAACACAAGTACAAAGGCAATACTTGAAGTCGCCGTCTGACAGAGTGATACGACTTTGGGTTTTGAAAATGATAATTACTTTAAAGTGTGAGCTAAACAATGATTAATAATTCAGCATCTCATTAAAAGCCATCATTTTGTATAAGTGAAAATGGCAAAAACTGAATGTTGCTCATATGAAAGGAAGTCTGGTTTAAATGAAAGTAGCGAGAATGAAGAATTGTACTGAATCTCAGCCAATAATTGAGTTTTATATATTATGTTTAATAACATTATTTATATATGTATATATAAGTCAGAGTGTGAAGGTAGTAGCTGAATTTGGTGTGTGTAAGTGTACATGCAGGTCTACCAGCATTGGTAAAAATCCCAGCCTACAGGACATCAACCAGGATAGCGCCGTGTGTGTGTGCGTGTATAATATAAGGTAATGTATGTAATGTAAATTTCATGACCATCAGTAACATTCATATGGAATTACACTCTGGCCATGGATGCAGTGGGTTCTATACAAACGAAAATGTCCACCCTACAATATAAAAATATTAAACACAAGTCATACATATGTACTTCATACATGATCTTCAGCCATAATTTCAATTTGGAGCCAATAACAATAATTACGTTTTTCCATTAAATATCAAATAATATATCAGCCTGCGATACATCATGTATCCCCTAATCTTATCCATGTAATGAGACACACAGCTGTGGCTTGTGTACTTGAACATGGCTAATTCTTGCTGTTATTGTGAGTGGATGTTCAGCAGTAACACAGATACACAATAGAAGCCAATGAAATGTGTTATGAGAAAGCTCATTTGCAGAAGCCAGAAGCATAGTGTATGTATAAATGCTAATATTTGAAAGTCAAATTACATTTAAAAGGGTTCATAATAATTGTTAATTAACTCTTGTTTTTTTTCTGCTCCTCAACAAACTTTAACCGACTGAAACATTCAGAAAGCTCCTCTTTAACATCTCAGACCACAAAGATAAATTTCAAAGCACTGAGTTCGGCCTTTGAAGTGAGATATTCTCTGTAGAATAGATATTATTTTAAGATCCCTTTGTTTAAAAATTCATTTTTATTATCCCTGCATGAAATGCACGGGCAATTCCCCACATAGCCGACCATCAGTGCAATTAACATCTTCGATCCAGACCATATTCCTGATAATTAATACAGACTGTGTGGCTCCCCTGTGATTGCTGGCAGGGGTTAGATTTTTTCCACAGCCACATTCATTTACAGAATCAGATCCATCCTAATGAAAATGGAACGTGAAACTTTAATGAACGCAGCCGCATTTTGGTAATAATAAAGACTTTGAAACAACACCAGGGCCCTGCCGCCACACATGCTGCCTGAACTAGTGTAGCGACATCAAACCAATTAAGGACGATGATAAATATTAACACCAGCGAGTCATTCGGAGAACATGAGCCTCAATCAATACTGTAAACAAGTGTTTTCACGAGGCTTGTTATTAATTCTGGGTTTCGGTATAGCACAAAGAGAGGAGGGTATCCGTCTCTCACTCAAGATTTGCCGCACTGGTTTTGATCAAACAAGCTCTTTCTTGATTTAATTACTGTTTTATTAATATGTGTACTAAACATGTGTAAGAATTAACATTTGATGTGGGCTTAATAATTAGAATGATCAAACGAAACATTTGCATCTTGCAAGATTTGCCACTCTAGAATTTGCTAGTTAACTGTCCGGGTTTTTCCTACCTTAATATCAGAGTGCAGAGTAGCAACTGTATACAGAGTAGCAATCAGTTCATATATTGCTGTTGTGCCATTGTTTTTATTTGTTTGTATGTAAACATGGTTTCAAAATGTGCTCTATACATGTCAATACGTCTATACTCTACTCAAAATGTACTTTATATTCAGTCTGTATATGAAAACATGTAAATTCTTGACAGATTTGTGGTCGACAGCACACAAGGCTGAAGATTTCTTGCTGCCACTCTACTCCATATGTTGATGGTCTGTAGGTCTCTGTAGAGTTATTTCAGGAACTGGTTGTGAAGGACCTGCACTGACTTCTAGAAGTAATTATTGCTAAGCTGTAAAATTCATAGGTGGCCCCTGTCCATTAGTTTCATCTTTCAGCCACAATTCTGAGCAGAATGTCCTGTAGACTGTGATTGTTACCACTGCTGGTAGACCTGTATGATTGTACACTTCCATACACCTGCAAATTCAGCTACTTCCTTCACACTGTGACCTCCCAAATACAATCACTCCTTTATCATTAACATCTGCTTTGTGGCCCACTTACCAAACACTGAATGAGACATTCATTGCACTGTACCACCTCTTCTCAATCTGTGAATCCTGTCACACACCCAGATATTTATAACCTGATTATCCTAGCGCAGCACCATCTGCAAGAACCTGACGTTACTACTAGTAACTTCAGTATACAGTGGGTCCAGAAAGTATTCATACCCCTTGAACTTTTTCACATTTTGTCACCTTACAACCACAAACGTAAATGTATTTATTGAGATTTTAAATGATAGACCAACACAACGTACCACATAATTGTGAAGTGGAATGAAAATGATACATGGTTTTAAAAATTTTAATAAAATAAAAATCTTAAAAGTGTGAAGTCAATAAGTATTCAGCCCCTGTACTCTGATCCCCCTAAACAAAATCCAGTGCAATCAATTACCTTCAGAAGTCACTTAATTAGTTAATAGAGTCCAGCTGTGTGTAATTTAGTCTCAGTATAAAAACACCTGTTCTGTGAAGGCCTCAGTGGTTTGTTAGAGAACACTATTGAATTGAACTGCAAACCTACCAAGACATGGCCGTCCACCTAAACTGACAGATTGAGCAAGGAGAGCACTGGTCAGAGACACAGCCAAGAGGCCTATGGTCACTCTGTAGGAGCTGCAGAAATCCACAGCTCAGGTGGGAGAATCTGTTCACAGGACAACTATAAGTCGTGCACTCCACAAATCTGGCCTTTATGGAAGAGTGGCAAGAAGAAAACTATTGTTGAAAGAAAGACATAAGAAGTGCTGTTTACAAGCCTACATGGCTTCTGGCAAACTGTAAACAGCACTTACCGGTATGTTTTTTTTATTGTCAATATCATGTCACTCACATTAGCGACAAAACTTAGCCACTCGGTATTATTGCTGTAAATGAAAGATAATAGGCTCAGATATCTATCATAATACATATTTTGATCAAATACAAAACTTAAATTCACAAAAAAGTTGTTTTGAAAAAAACACATTTTGGAAAAAAAAGAATGACTTTGACCTGGTTTTCTCTGGCCGGGTCACAAATGTGAAAAGGTTCAAGGGGTATGAATACTTTCTGGACTCACTGTATACATATTCGCATAGACATCACATTGGCCATTGGATTGTTCAGTTATCAATGTTCAGCTTGGGGAATGTGCAAACCATCACACAATCCAAACAAAATCATTGGCAATTACATTTTTCAAGTAGTAGTTTTTGGCTGTGTTTGGCCATTATCACTTACACTGAGAGCGACCTAGTTGGCCACCAGACTATTCATTGCTATCTTTTAAAACTATTTTATAGTTTATTAGTGTTAAACATTGACACTTTATAGAAGTCATATACAAACCGGATTCCAAAAAAGTTGGGACACTAAACATATTGTGAATAAAAACTGAATGCAATGATGTGGAGATGGCAAATGTCAATATTTT
>BRDA01052838.1:0-15815 GCA_036984385.1 Crenuchus spilurus | reverse complement strand
ATATATATATATATATATATATACTGTGTAGCTACCAAATAAAGGATGAACAGATAAAATTTCAAAGTTGAGTGAAGGAGAATAGCTACAATAATCATTTTGATAATTCTTCATCAGAATCTCCATTCACAACAACAGTGACCATTTCAGTGACTCTATGGATTGAATGTAGTTGGTAGGACAATCTTTATATTCAAAACATCCAAAATCTACTTTGCAAGTGAACAGTAGAGATCACAGTATTTTATGTCCACTTGTGGTTTCCAAATATCAGTAGGAGGAAATAAATGCACAAGTTTTAAAGGGTCAGAATATGAAAAGTATACTTTTATGGCATTTATGTACTTACGTTTTTACACCTTTTTAGTTTACATTGGACTAGTATAATTGTTTGTACTTGAGCACCTGAGTAACAGTACTTTTCTTTCTGAGAAGTTAAACATGTTTGGTGTGTAACAGTATTATTATTATTATTATTATTATTATTATTATAGTATTTATCATGAATAAAATGCTTAACATTTAAAAAAGTTTCACTGATGTTTAAATGGTCATTTTGTAAAAAAGCATCATTAATGTAATATTATGTTTTAAACTGTGCAAATAGAGAAATGCATAGACTGATTCAAGTCTGGATATTATTAAAATGTGAAAACATAAAAAAAAATTGATGTTGTTTTTATTTGGTTTCCATTTCAATTGGATGCACATGTGTTACTACTTTGAATAATACTTGAACACTTCACACAGAGGATCCAGAGAAACCCGTTCCCTCTGTGAAACCTCCAGAGAAGCCCTATCTGATTGGAGTGGGCCGAGCAGACTGCACTGGCCCGGTGGGAGATGTGCCCCTTGTGAGTGATGGTTTGCATTTCCAAGACAGCTCTGCTTCCTGATTTTTCATATGATTCTATGTTGTTGTTTTTTTGAGAGATTATAAGTAATCCTTAAACTGCAAAAACAGTCATCACTTTTATGACAGGTGCTTGCAATAAACAGATATGATAAAAATACTTTTTATATTGTCTCTGTGATGTAATAGTTATAGGTCAACATCGTTCATAAGGGATGTCTGCTTTTTGTTTTGCTAAGATGGGCTATGCCAACCCGGATCAGACTGCAGGAGGACTCCACACTCGTTTGTTCAGCAGGGCCTTCATTGTGGATGATGGCAGCAAGAGGGTAGTGTTTGTGAGTGCAGAGATAGGCATGGTCTCCCAAAGATTAAGACTAGAGGTAATTAAATCAGAAGTGGAATATTCAAGTCCAGAAAGTACAAATGCTTGTTTCAAGAGTTTGACTTCTCTAGTAATCTAAAAAAGAAGCAGAGGTGTACAAACAGATAGAACAAAATCCCAGGCATGATTGCAATTTGGACACATATTTCCCACCTCTAAAAACTACATTACATTACATACACTATATGTCCAAGTGTTTGAGGACACCCCTTCTAATAAATGCATTCAGCTAAGTTGCACTCATTGTTGACACATATGTACAAATGCACACACCCGACTTCTCTAGTCCTGGTAGAGAAGTACTGCCAATAGAACTGGTTAGTCATGTTTAACTGGAGCAGATAAACATGAACATATTGTCACCAGCCTAATGCCAGGCTTGAGCTAGAGGGGCATAAACCCCACCAGCACTGAGCTGTGGAGCAGTGGAACTCCATGCAGTACTTTTTGGATGAGTTGGAGATGGAATGGAGTAGTGATCATTCAACAACCGGACCTTATTAATGTCTTTGAATGCAATCAAATCTTCACAGCAATGCTTCAAAAGCTAGTAGAAAATCTTGGACAGTAGAGACCAATTCTCCAAAATCAGGGTAAACTCTTTAAAATCCTTGATTTTGGGAAGAACAATGAATGAGCAATAGTTATGTCAATATATTGTATTTTGTCAAAATAGTTTCTGTGTGCAAGCCTCAATGAAGGACTTACATTGGTGTATCACACTATTTATATTGACTACTTTGGTTGTGTCTGTGGTAGGTGCTGAAGGAGCTCCAGCTGAAGTATGGGGATCTCTACCGCCAAGATAATGTTGTTCTGAGCGGCACACACACACACTCTGGGCTGGGAGGGTTTTTTCAGTACACCCTCTTTATGATCACCAGTAAAGGCTACATCAAGTCATCCATCCAACCCATCGTCAATGGAGTTGTGAAGGTACATATCAGTTTTGTCCTTGAATCTGCAGGGGTGGAGAACTCCAGCCATGGAGGTCTGGATTCCTGCACAGTTTTCCTACTCGAGAACACCTGATCCAACTACGCTGTTATTTACAGTTACAGAGGAAGACAAAATAGCAAATTGTGCTCTGGGCCTTAGTTCCCCACCAATACTCTGATATATTCATTTATTAAATTTAGTCTAGGTTACTGAGCATATGAATCATTGTGAATCATATGAATATTACAGTTGACTGACAATATTTGAGAGATAATAGTATTTCCATTAAAAATTTGGGTCCAATCTACTGGATTGGGCCTACAGGTAATGAGTGCATGAAGGAACAACTCAGTAGCAGATACTACAGAATAAGAGGTGCAATTTAGAGAGGATGTTGGCTGCATTTGGATTTGTTTGTGGCAGCAGTAACAGGTTTTTCATCAATGAGAACATCAACGCTGTACTCAGTTCAGAAGGACATTATGAAACCATTTGTCCAGGGCCATCTCTCACTTACCAGAACTTGATGTTTAGAGGCATTTTTATGTACTTACGGGAGTCAGATTTTACTTTCTTCTGGCAGAAAAGGTGATGGAGATGCTAAAGGTGACCTTTAACTGACTGCCATGATTAAACCTTAACAACCTTCTGGAATAAGAGCAATTTCAATGGCGCACTTACAGTAATTCTCAGTGCATGGGAGTAAATGTGACCAAGGTAGGCAAGGGTAATGTAGTGATTGCTTTGGGTTTTAAACCTCTAAGCAACAAGCACTTTAATTTCCACACTAATCTTCAGAAGAGCTTATCACAGGGATTTTCACTCTATTCATGATTTTGTTTGCATGCCTGATGTTGCCAAGTGTTCAGTCCTTTAAAGGCAGCAAGAACCTCTCCCTTTCATTTTATGAATCCTGTTCCTTGTCAATCCCTGATCTCTGATTGTCTCACACAATCTGTGTAACTTCATTAAGAATCTTGGCCCAGATTCTATAGGCTGGTACATTTAATCAACTCCCATCTGCTAAAAAACTCTCCTTTCTTCTACTTTGATTAAAAACTCTGACATCTGCAGCATACCAGGCCAAATGTATCTGCAATTCAGTTTTATAAAAAGAGGTGCTTGCTTAGTTCTCAGGATTTTCATTGCATAGAAAATGAATGGAATCTATATATAACCTCATTCCAAAAAAAAAAAAATGGATGCTGTGTAAAATGTAAATTCATGTGCTTCTGGGACAGCATGGTGGTTTGATGGTTAGCATGCACACCTCTCAGTGCTGAGGTCTTGGGTTCAACTCCCCATCTCAGTGGAGTTTCCATGTTCTCCCCATGTCTGTGTGGGGTTTCTCCAGTGTCTCCAGTTTTGTCCCACAGACCAGAAACATGGAGGTCAGGTGACTTAGACACTCTAAATTGACCATGTGTGGGTGTGCCCAGTGATGGATTGGTACCCTCTCCTGGGTTTGGCTAGGATAGTGTGTAATTCCTTGCCCTGTGCCTGGTGAGGGGGTAGGGGACTATTTTGATTTTCATGGGCCAACATGATCAACAGTAAAACATATAAAGGCTTGAAATGTAATTTTATATATAATGGATGAAAAATAAATTCTAAACAATAATAATTTTTTTTCACAATATTCTGATTTTTTGAGATGCACATGTAATATAAAAAGTAAATTATGCTGTCAGGTTTATTGTCAGATACTCTTGTAGACAGTAGAAGGTGAAGGTGTAGTAGATGATGAAGTACTATGGCTTTAACAGCACTCTCCTGGCATCATGTGTTATCAGTCATTTCTGAGACTGTAGCAAACATATGCCAACACCCATTTTCCAAGCTACAAGCTGCCACTACCTAGCTACACCTTAGCAACCAATTTAAAGGCTATAGCAACTGGCTTGGTACACTCTAGCAAGCCACTGGGAGACCAAAAAGCATCACTTCAGCAACCACTGAAGATACTATAGCAACCACACAGGTACACCCAAGGGACCACTTCAGAAACCACATGTAAACCTTAAAACCACCTAAGAGACAAGAGTAACTACCTAGAAATGCCATAGTAACCACCTTGAGGTTGCTTAGACTGCACTCTCATTTTCTCTTCAGAAAATACACTTATCTAGTTCATCATCATCTTCAGAAGACATTTTCTAACTGAATTCTCTTCAATTTGAATGCATTTGAATCATTGAAATACTCAGTGTGGGGTTTTGCAGATTTAAAGAGAATGAATTTGAAGTTGGTCTTCCAGGGTTAAGCCAGATTAATTAAATTTAATCATTCATACTGTTTTGCCAATCTTATGAATCTCATTTGAATTTCTAACTTAAAACAACATCTCTCAAAGTTATTGATCTATATAAATGCAGGCCGTATTATATCACCTGGAATTCAAGCCTTTTGGACATATTAAAGATGTCTGAAGTAGGTGGCTGGCTTATTTGTAACAGTAGTTGCGCTTCTTTCATGGAGCAGCACATATTCAGGTCATAACGGAAACTGTAAAATACTCAAAACAAAAGTCTTAATTATGTAAAATAACGTACTTACAAAAAACAGTGAAAAGCTAATTATAGTAGAGAGTTCATACTTTCTCACTTAAAGTCTTTTTACATGAAGCTCCCAGTAGGCTTATGTATACTGGTATAGACTTACTGGCTTATGTACTGTGGCTTTTACTTAGCTGCTGATATTGACATGCACTTCCAACACCTCAGCTTGTTAGCACTGAAGAACAAGTGGCTCATCTCATTGTATTGAATGGCTTATTGAGCTGCAGTAATATATAGAATTGATTACTATAGATGGATACTGTCTAACAAATTGGCTTGCTCTTCATTTCAAAATTGATTCAAGATTAATATCCCATATCCCAGGTTGGCTATATCTGTAGAATATGATTGGTTTAAGTTATGTCTATAATATGTCTTTGGTTTGTTTCAACAGAGCATTGACCTGGCTCATAGGAACATGAGACCAGGTAGAATCTTCATGAATAAAGGTGAGCTTCTGGATAATACCCGCAACAGGAGTCCTCATTCATACCTGAACAACCCTGAAGAGGAAAGAAAAAGGTACATTAGGTGCACTTATTGTGCTTTGAAGTTTATCTTTGTTAGCTTGTTTCATTCTGGAATGATCTACCGTACATGGCAAAACATTGTATTTGGCTCTTATTATTGCATGTTCTGATGAACTTCCATTACAATGCAGTCTACGACAAAAATAATGCACAGAAGAAATGATACCTTACTTAGAATAAGTAATTACCATTTGTAGATTAAAAATGCTTCTACTGAATATCAGACTGATATGATATGATATGAAATGCTGATTAAGTTTAATATAATAAAACTGAGCTTTCCTGTAGGTACAAATATGACACAGACAAGCAAGTTTTGACCCTGAAGTTCACAGATCTGGATGGGGATGGAATAGGAATGCTCAGGTAATGTTTAATTTGAAAAAAATAACATCCAGTTCAGAGTGAAGTCTTTTGAGTAGATGAAAGAAATGTCTGTTTGTAGGTTTTTTTCTTGAAATACCTTTTCATTTGAAAAAAGGAAAAACCTTTTTTTCAGTTGGTTTGCTGTGCATTCAGTCAGTATGCATGAGACCAATCAAATGGTGAGCTCAGACAACCTTGGCTATGCTGCCTACCTGTTTGAACAGGACAAAAACATGGGCTCCTTACCTGGCCAGGTGAAATGTCTTACTTTTTATTGATGCAACATTTTTTCCTACTATGGAGAATGTGATGTTTTATTATCCTTTGTAATATTTCTGAGAATAGTAATATGTTACTGTTATCATGATAATGAACTTATCACACTCTGATATAACAATACAAGCACATTTACAGTAATTAAATATTATGTTAATCTAAATATATAAATATATCAACATCAAATAAATGTGCTTATAAAAAGCGGCTGTGTAAAATGTGATAAATGTTATTTTTCACCCCAAAGTACAACAAATATCAGTATAATGAAAAAGTGTAGCCTTTTATTTATATCTTATCTATAGGATATTTGTGATCCATATAAGGATAGAACATCTTAAATTACAATTTAACAAATAAAATTAGATGTTATAAAGTCTGTGTGTATATATATATATATATATATATATATATATATATATATATATATATATATATATATATATATATATATTTTTTTTTTTTATATACATTAATTATGATAATAGTTTGGAATGACCCCTTGACCCAGGATGTCATAGATGCCATTCACAAATTTGGCCATGAAGTGTGTGTGTGCGTATATAGTTTTAGTTACACTTATTTAACTACATAAACAATGTGTTATATTTTACCTTATGTTTGTTTATACTGTTTTTCTCCACTTCTCACTTGTCCATAGGCTTTTTTCAAATTGCTATTATTTTGCTGTTGCATTTGTCTGCCTCAACTTCTTTACCTCAAAAAATGAATCTTAAATGATCATAATACTATATTACATACAACTGTTTCTTCACCCATAGGGTCCATTCATAGCTGCTCTGGCTTCAGCTAACAGTGGAGATGTGTCTCCTAACACTCGTGGTCCATACTGTATTAACACAGGAAAGAAGTGTGATTACCTCAACAGCTCCTGTCCTATTGGTGGGGTGAGTTATCTTTCTATATTGACATAGACTCTACGTCAGCAGAGTATAGAACAAAATAATCTGTAAATCAGTGTACATTTGTTTTTTCTTTCAAAAAGTTAAACATCTGTTCTTCCACAGAATGAAATGTGCCTGGCATTTGGACAGGGGAATGACATGTTTGAAAGCACCAGGATTATTGGAGAGAATATCTACAGAAAGGCAAAGGTATTACATACACATGCATCACATGATCTCAAAGGGCTACAGGTTTAAAAAAAGGAGAAAATAAGTCATAAAACAAATAAGTAGTTTAAAAGGTTTATAAGTGAAAAGTATTTTAAAAGAATCTCTAAGAGGGGGAACCATATGTTCTGCTAAAAAGAAAAGTCTTTAGGCCCCTTTTAAAACAGTCAATGGATTGTGCTGGTATTGATGTAAAGTTGTGTGTCATCGGCCTAGCAATGAAATGAAAAACCATGACGACTGATGAGTTGACCAAGGGGAGTGAGGTAAAGTATGAAGAGGATGGGGCCAAGAACTGACCCCATTAGTATTATGAAAAGGTTCATTTGTGTTCATAATTTTATTCTAAATATTAAACTGTTATATATTAAAACAATTTAAAACTGTTTTCAATTGCAAACTAATCATATGTTGTGAATATATATATATATAATATATTCTTTTCATGCATTTATGAGCTATACTAGTGCATCTTATTTGTGTTCATAAGTGAATATATAAGGTAAGGTATGGTACAACGAAATTGCATAAGATTGAAAATAACAGCATTAATAATAATATTTAGTGTATATGCAGCTGCTAGTCTTAGTCTTTAGGTTTGTACTTCACACTTTCTAACACAGTGTACTGATGTGCAGGAGCTTTACGGCAGCGCAGAGCAGGAGGTGCAGGGGAGTGTTCATGCTGCTCATCAGTGGGTCAACATGACAGACGTCACTGTCCAACTTAACTCCACACACACTGTGAGTAATGCTTGGAGACTCATGGTGTTCACATTATAAATAGGGATGAACAATCAAATTCATTTCTTTATAGTTTTCACTGTGTTTGAATTGAGTGGGATGGTTCTAGGAGCCCCAGAGCGCCCATAAGAGAAAAGTGAACCCAGATAAGCAAGAAAAATTATGGGATAGTTTACTCATTTTTTCAACAAACTAAATCTAAATAAATTTAGATTTACCACCAAACCTTCATGTTGACTAAATTATTTTTTCAATTCTGAAATATTATTTCATTCATAGATAAAAGACCTACTTGCTGATGCATCTTTTAGTAAAATTCTGAATAATTATTTCTGTTCATACAGACTATGTCTGTACTAAGTTAAATGTATGAATAAGTATACACAGTCACATCAGAATATTATAACCACCTTCTTATATCTACACTCATTGTCCATTTTATCAGCTCCACTGACCATATAGCTGCACTTTGTAGTTCTACAATTACAGACTTAGTCCATCTGTTTCTTTGTATACTTTATTAGCCTCCTTTCACCTCACCTTTCAACCCCTTCGTTGCCCACTGGGTACCTAATAGAGTGAACAGTGAGTGGACACAGACACAGAATGTACCATTCTCTAGGCTAGTTTCTTTACATTTATGTGGAATGTTAATTACATTTGTGTTGCCATCAGGCCAAGACATGTAAACCTGCACTTGGCCACAGTTTTGCTGCAGGAACAACAGATGGAGGCGGAGCTTTCAACTTTACGCAAGGTAAGAAAGCCTAGTGGAAATACAGCAAACATTAAACACTATTGTCATCTTACACTACTTTGTCTGAGGTGACTTCCTCTTTGGATCTTGCTTTAGCTTTATTTCTTCAACACAGGCTCAGTTGAAGGGGATCCGTTCTGGGATGGTATAAGGGATGCTCTAGTGGGTGCTCCATCTAAAGAGACTCAGGACTGTCATGTTCCCAAACCAATTCTTTTTAACACTGGTGAGGTGAGAAAAGATCTGTATGGGTTCTTCAGCTCACTTATGGCCTGACATGTTTTATGCCACAAAAATCTATGATGATGCGTCCCATTCATGCAAAAGTTGAAAACTGGCTTCGAAGTGGCCTACATTTAAGAGTTAAACTTTACTCTTTCATCTTTGAAATGTAATCTTGCACTTCTCGAAGTTACTCCTAGATTTATTTTGATATGCAATATTTGAAACTACATAATGGATGGCATTATTTTTTTTTTCATTGTAACCCAATTCTCCCACCCAAATGTAATAGTAATCAATCAACCCACCCATTCTCTGGGATTCTCCGAATCACTAGTAATGTCACTGACTCTAGGAGGGTGAAGACTAGCACATGCCTCCTCTGATACATGTGAAGTCAGGCACCACCTTTTTGAACTGCTGATAGTGCTGATACATTGTCGCTGGACAGCCAAAACGCTCACTGAATCGCAAGAAAATGCAGGATCCCCAGCTCTGATACATCAGCTAACAGACACCTGAGCCAGCGGACATTACTTAGTAGGCCCCAGCTGTCGATGGCAAGCACCTTGACCTGGATTTAAACTTGTAATCCTCTGATCATAATGAAATGACTTTTTAAATGAAAGAATTAATTTTAGAGGCTTTTGTAACACTTTTTATTGGATCGTTAGCTGAACTGGCCTGTCCCATGGCACCCAGCCATAGTGGATGTTCAGATCATCACCATCGGCTCTTTGGCCATAGTGGCGGTCCCAGGAGAAGTGACGTGAGTTCACAGCAAAACAGATCAAAATTCTTATTTCAGTGTTGTAAAAGAGAACTTCAATCAATATTGTTTTTCATTTAGTAAAGCATAAGGTCATGTCTGTGCCTTCCTTTTGTATTCTAGCACTATGTCAGGAAGAAGGATAAGAGAGTCTGTCAAACAGGTGAGAATTATGCATACCATCATATGGTCATACGTATGATATATTGTACATAAGGAAAATGTCACCAATTTGAGGAAAGCTGTGACCTCAGACTAGAACATCACTGGTATGAGTGGTGAGCTACACTCAAGTGAAAATAATGTGGAAATATTGTTAGTTTGTGGATAATGATTGAACAAGAAGCTTTACTTCATATCAAAACCATCTATCTCCAGTTTTACTGTTTAACATAATTTGCAGACAACGGATGCCTTTTACATTGAGTGAACATGTTGAATGGACCAATAGAAGTGGTAAAAAATTATTTTGAATAAAATGTTGTAACATTAACTTGCATTGAAACAATTTCCCCTTTCTTTTGTAAAGTTACAAGTTTTACAAATGTGACATTTAGCAGATATTCCTATACAGAGTGAATTACACCTTCAGCCAAATTACATTTTGGAGTCTTGCTCATGGATTCTTATTGGCATAGTGTGGTGTGGTTGCCCAGGGTGGAGACTGAACCCCAGACTCTCACGTGGGAGGCAGCAATGTTACCCAATACCCTACATTATACCAACCACTTATGCTTTTTCTACATATCTCAAAGGCGGGTTGCACCAAGAAGGATTAAATGAAACTGAGTTTAGGGATAATCTAAGATTTATCGAACCATGTTTTGTCGATGCACCATTACATTTTCATCTCTGATTTAGAAATCAATATAAAAAACTGGTTTAATATTGATATGTGTGTCACTGTGTTCAATTATAATACATAAACAAAATTTTGAGTAGATTTGGGCTCAACTGAAAAACTTAGACTTAGATAAACATTTTGCGTACAGCAAGTGTACACATCTTTGCAAACTGGCTCAACACAGGATTGAAACAGAGCTCAGCAGTCTGATGACTCGGGGGGGAAGCTGTTGCACAAGTAGTGGTCCTGCACCTAATGCTACAGAACCTCTTCCCTGAGGAGACCTGGGAGGACAATTCATGGTGAGGGTGAGAGGGGTCACTAATGATATTCCTGGCTCAGGACATAGGTGGAAGGTCCTGACTAGAGAAGAGGGAAAAATGTATCCACATTTAGGATAATTAATTACTTTTATAATTAAAAAATAGGTTGACACAGCTAAATTAGTCATAAAAAAGTTGCAGCATTGGCAGAACAGCAGAATTCCTCTCATGTTGCTCCTTGAATTGACCTTCAAATTTGTTCTTTTTAAAATGTTGCTTAAAAAACTCATTACCTTCTTAAAACTCCAGTGGATTTGGCCTTTCTCTTTATTTTGTACTGGGAATTCTCTTTAAATTCTCCAGTGAAATATGCAGCCATTCAACATATTAAACCACTGAAATTGGCTGTTTAGGATAATTTTTTAATTTGGCTTTAAATTTGACTTTAGGATGTTAATGCAACTTGATTAGATTTTTTGTTTTTTTCAATCATAGTTTAAGCTTTTGTGCATCAGGTTTAAGAGATCAGTCTTGATTTAGTCCAAATGCAGGCTTAATTCTTGTTGGTGCAACCCACCCATAATCACAAGTCCCCTGCACAACTGCAGTGGAAGTTCTCTTCAAAATCTAGCAGGAAATGAGCTTTGATTTGATATTGATCTTCTGAGTTTGGTTTAGTTTGGTTTAATATAAAATGTTCAAGAGCTGCACCAACACAACTGTATGAAATTAACTCAAAAAAAAGGCATTAGTAATGAATAAATGACTAAAGTGGAGCTGAATTAAAAGTGGATCTGAACAGAAGTCTTTCTGATTGAGTACAAGTGAATCATTAACCAGAAATCATGTTCAGAAATACACATCAATCAAAATGTACTTTATTTAACTGAGATAACTAGTCACTACTCCCTGCTGCTTATATAAGTTGTCAAAGATTAGATCAAGCTCTGTGGTAACACTCACTTTATATATGCAGAAAGGTTACTAGTGATGTTTTATGTTGATTTAGGAACTGGAAATGCAAAACACTTTCACCAACACAGAAGTCGTGGTCGCTGGTCTTTCCAATGTCTACACACACTACATTACTACCTATGAAGAGTACCAGGTACACAAGCATGTCTCATAATCTCAGTCTTGCTGACAAACACACAATGAGAGCTACAAGAATGATGTGTGTTTAAATTCCAGGTGCAGAGATATGAAGCTGCCTCCACTATCTATGGTCCTCACACTCTCTCAGCCTACATCCAGCACTTCAGGATCCTAGCCAGAGCCATAGCAGAGGTCTAATGCATTAATCCTTGGTTGTCTTCTTTTTTAGATGTTTATGCCAAATCATGTTGACTTCACACTGTGTTCTCATGTCTTTAGTTCTTTACTGAATTAAACACATTTTTAAAACACCTAACAGGGTAAAGTGGAGGAGCTGTCCAAAGGTCCTGAGCCTCCATTCTTCAGTAAGCTTTTCTCTCTACTGATGGATCCTCCAGTGGATAGAAAACCAGAAAACACAACCTTTGGACAAGTCTTACAACCGGTCGAAACTGTTTATAAAGTGGTGAGTCAAATTTATTTTAATCTGGGTTAATGCAGAAACTTTAAGGATTTTAAGATCTCTGGCTGCAAACAATTGCAACAAGAACATCATTATGCACCAAATGTTCAAATGTTTGTGGACTTCCCTTCTAATGAAGGCATTCAGCTACTTGAGTTAAGTTGCAGCCCTTGCTGGCACAGATGTGCACACAGCTTGTCTAGTCCCTGTAGAAAAGTACTGCTAATAGAACAGGACTCTCTGGAGCAGATAAACATGAACCTGTTGGCACAGTGACTAATGCCAGGCATGGGCTAGAGGGGTAAAGTCCCCAGCATTGAGACAGCATTCATGTCTCTGAAAGCAATGTTCCAAAACCTAGTAGGAAGCTTTCTCTGATGATACAGTTACTCCAACAAACACAAAAACTTTTATAAAATACCCTTAATTTTGGAAGAAATAATGGAAAGATGACCTAATACTTTTGTCCATTCAATGTTGCATATCCAAGTGAATTAGTGTCCAACACACTGTATTACCAAATGACTTGATCTACCATGATGTTGATGATCACTATACTATTATTTATTCCAATATTGTGTCCTAAAACCTGCAGCTAGATTGATTGAAAGATTGATCACTTTATTAAGCCGAGAAGGAAAGTCATGTATTACAGCAGCAAAAGTGCAGTAAGTCCAAAAGAAAACATAAAATATTATACAGATGCATAAATAGAAGGAAATATACAAAGTTAGAATAATGAAACAATATAAAATGTTCAATAATAATAATGAACAGTAAGCTGTATAAGTATATAATATATAAATATTATACACTACTCACAAAAAGGATATTTGGGTTTTGGGTGAAATTTCAGGATGAACCTAAAATGCACTCTAACCTTTACAGGTGAACTTAGTGTGACCTTCTCTAAACTTTTGAATGCACGTGTCCAACTGTTCAGTGTTTCAGTACTTTTTGCACAACTTGCTGTTCTCTAACAAGGAAAACAGCAAAAGTCACAACAACTTGTTTGATCCACGAATGGACCATTAAAAGTCCTGGTTCTGTTAGAATTGGTATATAAACAGTCCTCCTCATCATGATGTTCACATTCTGACATCATGACACCAAGATAACACCTAACAATTGATCAACAGTATATCACCATTGCAAGGCTTCAGCCATTGAGCTTAGAGTGTCACAGAATGTCGTCAGCAGGTTGCAAGAAGATACATGAGAGACTGGAAGAGTCACAGAAAGGCATAGAAGTGGACCACTTCATTGTGAACAGTGCCTTTGGTGGTAGTGGTGTTATAATGTGGGCAGGTGTGTCTAGTCACTACAGAACTGCCGTCCACTTTGTGAATGGTACAGTGACAAACCCATACTACTAGAATAACATCGTTAAACATAGGCCTGAACAACACAGGCCTAATTTCATCTTCATGGCCAACTATGCTCCAGCTCATTGAGGTCACATCATTTAGGGAATAGCTGCTGGCAACTGGGGTACCTCAAACGGAGTGTCCTGCACTTTCTCCAGACTTGAATCCTATAGAAAACCTCAGCTGAGTCACCATGTAGAGGCTTGTATCGCTGTACCCCAGAATCTCAATGACCTGAGGGATGCTTTTGGAAGAGTGGGATGCTATGCTTCAACAGACAATAAGTCAACTTGTGAACAGCATGAGACATCGTTGTCAAGCTGTAATTGATGCTCAAAGGCACATGACATGTTATTGAGACATTGACATATTTTTGGTGAGGGTTTTACCCACCACTGTTGTTGCTTTTTGTTTCAATAAGATCAAGAAAAGGAAATAACCACTCCATGCTTCTACTTAAATGCTCTACTCTCATAATATAATATCCCTGTAGCATGAACTTTTTACATTCTCCATAAATTTCACCGTAAAACTAAATATCCCTAACTTTTTGTTAGCCTCTCAAAGCACCAGAAACAATCTATAGTGTGTGTATAAATAATAATCAATTTGTGGTACAGTGAAGAGGTGTTGTACAGTGTGATTGCTATTGATACAAACAATCTCCTGTACTGTTCCTTGCTATGGAGGAGCTGAATGAGTGTTACAAATTGTGATTTGTTGTGTTTGTGTAGGGAGAGGTTGTGTCTGTCACTTTTGTTGCTGGAAACCCCAGAAACTCTGGAGATATGGTGAGTTATGACAGTTAATGCTACACTTTAAACTGCTGAATACAGTACAGCTTCTAATCATTGCTGCTTCTCATATCAGAGAGACAAGACTTTTATCAAAGTGGAGAAGTTTCATAACAGCACCAACATATGGGAGACTGTTCATACAGATGCATCGTGGGAGACAAGGTGGGACATCACTAAATATATTCATTAACACATTGAAAAGATGCTGGTTTTTAATATCTACTCCATGCACATGCATGAGATTCAGACTTTTATAACAGTCTAAAACCCTCTGCAGTTATCTTTGAACGTATGTTCATTGATAAGGCAGGTGCTGAGTCAGTTCCTTATCATGTGTTTACAATGTCACTGATTGTGGACAAAGCACCAGAAACAGTCTATAGTGGAATTATTCAATAGCAAGTCCACACAACGTTTGCTGTAATTCATCTGTGATGTTCAATACGGTTATACAGGAAGTCCTGTTTGCTACTTTATACTGAATAACTTTAATATTAATGAAGATATGGTGATGAATTTTGGATTAAATATACATTAGAAAATGACTGATAATACCAAATGTGCTGAAAATGTCCAGCATGCAGTTCTTTTCTCCTGATCAGGTGATGATGTGATCTGCATGGAGATGTGATTTTTTAGATTTCTTTTTCTGTTGTTTCTTATGAGTCATGTTTGTTATCTAGTAAGTTTGCACCATGAACACTTCCTCCTGTCCTGAACATTGGTGCATTATGCATGGATCTCTGCATAATTCTCAGGGTGAAATTACCAATGTCCTGGGCTGTGTCCATGAGGATAACTGAGGGCTTTAATACCTCATTGCAGCCGCAGGCGACCGATGGAGACAGCTGGACATTCACTGGCCTCCACTCCAACAGCAGCAGATTTTAGTTGTCAGAGATCAACACCTGTGTACCTGTATTGTAATTGTGCCTGTCAGTCAACACATATATAGGTTATTTAACCTACATGTTATCACCATATATTAGTATTAAAGTTTATCATTGCTGATTAGGTAAAGATGCAAATGGGACACGCCAGCATATCATATCTAAATGCATTCATCCACACAAATGATTTTATAAAGATCCAAAATATGTTTAGCATTTGCCATTTTTTCTCCTCATCAATCATCAGATGCTAACAACAGAGCCAGTTGTGATCTTGTAATTACGCCCAGGGACAACCTGTTAAATGTTATTTTGCTGTAAAATAAATCTGTTGCTAGCAAAAGTGTAATCACTTTAAACCCTAATCATTTAAACCAAACTATTCTCATGGTTGTCCTTAGACACTTCTGGTATATGATCACATTTGGTGCTGTTAGACTGGGCTCCATCTATTTTTGACCGTTGGACCACTCTGAACCCATCAGCTACACTAATATATATATACCCTTGACCCAGGATGTCGTAGATGCCATTCACAAATTTGGCCATGAAGTGTGTGTGTGTG
>BRDA01052833.1:2218-15462 GCA_036984385.1 Crenuchus spilurus | reverse complement strand
AAATATTGACATTTGCCATCTCCACATCATTGCATTCAGTTTTTATTCACAATTTGTATAGTGTCCCAACTTTTTTGGAATCCAGTTTGTACATACAGGGGTCTCTAAATTAAATACATAAATAAATAAATAAATAAATAAATAAATAAATACAATTTCAACCAGACTAAGAATTGTGGCTCCAGTTGCCTAAAAATCACTTTGTTTAATACAGAACTCAATGTTAGCTCTACAGAAACCCCATGACTCACAAACTTTGTTCCCACCCTTTTAGTATACCATATCAGACAGTCATGGCTTGCTGCTATAACTACTTAAAATATGTCTGTAGTTGCCTGTAATGAGGTAAACAATAACAATAACAACCCAACTCTTGGACAAAGAAGCAAATGTTTTATTTGAGCTCTCAAAACTGAGGCTTATTAGGCAGAAAAACAGCAGAACGACTGCGAGTCCTGAATGAAAGCAAGCTGATTCATTTACACCACTTTGTTGAAGCTACTTACTGCAGGTCCTCCAGAACCTGTGTTTTCCTGAGTTATCTCCTCTATAAGTTTTCCAGCGATGTCTTTGGGAAAACGGTGCAAAAACAGATGAGGCAAAGTTTCTCCTTATCTTGTGGCCAGGAGAAGAAAGATTAAAGTGTCATTTTAGATGCATAGAATCCAGACGCGCTTACAAATTCAGCTGGGATTGTTATGAATATGAAACGATGGAGCGGTGATTCTTATTACTATATTATTTATGCATCCGAAAGACGTTTGTATTTGATGGAAGAACACAGCTTTCAAATGAAAGCATTTCGGTGTTATTTATTCTGCGTGTCATTTTTTTACCTCCATCTTTTTCTTTGTGGAGTGTAAATCTCTCTCTCTCTCTATCTTTCTGTCTCTCTGACGAGCCTGACTGTCGAATCAGTATAATAAGATCAGTGCGGGAATTGCTGTGACGGATTATGGAGCCACACACAATTTGTCTCTTTCAGTATGCCCGCTGATTTCTCATCCAGATTTAACACCTAAAAAGCATTCACTGTCAATGGATACAGACAATCGTCATTCTGCGGGTTTCATTTAACATGCCGCGCTGACGCTTTAATGCCTCCACGTGATGCTGTAGACATCCATTGCGATTGTCTATCTGTGGAGAAAGACCCAGATTGTGTTGATTTCATACAGTTAAGACGTGTGAAAGATCAGTCATGGAGATGACTGCTTGAATAACGTTTTGTTAATCCTCTCTAAGTAAGAAGCTTCAGGATGCTATTCGCTGTGTAAGCAATTTCTCTTTCCAGTTTCTGCATTAAGAACTTTGACTGAACAAACACACTGGTCTTGTTTGATCCCACAGTTTTTAGCCTCCATGAGAAGGAACATGAATCCAATTCAAATGACATGATTAATTAAATGTAATTAAATGTTGGGAAGTTTCTAGACCTTTAGATCTTAGAACTGTGTGATAATTTAATCAAAGTTTATTGATTATATACACCGTTCAACTTCCAGCAAAATGCTTTGGTGACTGTTACACTGAAGGCCTCTGCAATACTAAAAGAAAACAAACAACTGCAGATGTTTAATTTCATTTGCTGTGTTGTGTACATGGAAGCTGGGCAAACTCCACGGCCAAAGACACCATGCGACAACGTCTGTGATTGGTTGTTGAAAAAGAGGCATGCGATGAAAACAAACATGGATATTTTCAAAGAGTGGCTGGATGAGCAAGATATTGTCACCTTCATTATTGCACATATCCTGAAGTACTCCTCGTCAATGTACCTCATAGGTTTTACAAGCATTGTAAACTCACCATCCTCAGCCCTTGTACGATTTAAAGGTCTTACGTACCACCTGCAACGTTCTGCTTTCTTATCTCCATAAAGACCAAGTAGCAAAAACTGTTCTTCCTCATCCTCTTCTTCTAACATTTGTTTATACACTATCAACATTTCACATGTTGCCATATCAGAGCCGGTTCTCTGCTCTAGCCAATCAGAAAAGGTGACCACAATTTTCCAGTAGTCATGAAATTTAACTTCAACAATTTAACAAATTTAACAAATGTCACAGCACCACCTGCAGTTGTGGAGTGCACGCGACCTCAGGAAAAATCCCAGCTCAAAATCATGTTCAGCTTTG
Source organism: Crenuchus spilurus (assembly GCA_036984385.1). Taxonomy (NCBI): domain Eukaryota; kingdom Metazoa; phylum Chordata; class Actinopteri; order Characiformes; family Crenuchidae; genus Crenuchus; species Crenuchus spilurus. Next base: position 13,324 of record BRDA01052833.1, on the reverse strand, counting down.
CACAACCCTCACAAACTTCATTTCGCATGAAGTCTTGAGAAGTATAAAATACAGATATATGTGCACCATAATCCTATACAACATCAAGCTGGAGGTAGTGAGAAGTAATAAATAATATAAATCCTTAATAGCCTGCAGGAAAAAGCTCCTTCTTATTCTCTGTGTTGGCTTTCAGGAAGCAGAGGTGCTTCCCTGACCACAAAATACAAAAGAGACCATTGTTGGGATGGCTGATGTCTTTGGGCAAGTTACCAATTACCACTTGTTGTAGACTGCCTGCATGTCAGGGAGCTCAGTCTGTATCACTGACTGCAGAGCCTGCCTATTCTGGGAGTGTGTTTACTAAAAGCATTAAATATCAATAATAGTTAAATAATACAGATAGTATCATTTTGAACACTCGCTCCTGAAAATGCTTGCTCAATGATGACTTCCACCAAAGGCAAGCTTGTTTGGTCCTGTTCCCAAACCAGGCTGTGATGCTTCCAACCATGATGCTCTCAATGGTGTAAAAGTTCTTCAACATCTTGGAAGGCAGTTTAAAATCCCTAAAGCATGTTACGCAGTGGAGAAAACAATGACCCTTCTTCGCAAGAGTGCTGATGTTCCAGGACCATGACAAGTACCTAAAATTGTTCACTCTTTCCACTCCAAATTACTCTAACTATTTATTAATTTTGCTCAGTTTAATACAATAAATGGACTAACCGCGACCCTGATTAGGAATAAGCGGGTGTGATAATGAATGAATGAATACTTCAATATTTTGTGGAAACTATTTGCCTCAGAAGATGCATATTATGGATGTAAATAAAACTGCTTACACAAAACATTTAAGCTATATTCTGTGTTTTGTTATCTTTAGGATTGCACTAACATGAATCAAAGAGCATTAATAAACACATTATTTAATAAGTAATGAACACCTAGCTGAAAAATGTGCCACAGTCATTCCACTGCTTTTGTCTAATTGTGCAAGTGTATTTAGTGACCTTTCAGAAACCACAGAGGCACATTTAACAGCTTTGTACAACTCCAGCACCTGATTTGTAGGCAGACTGGGGCCCACTCATGTTCATGTCTCATTTATATTGACCTGTACCTTGACCAGCCAATGGAATACCACAGAGGTGACATAACCCTAGAGCCTGCAGTGGAACCTTATCTACAGTGGGCAAATCAGAACCCCTTGTGAGCATGTCTTGGACACAATTGTGGCTACCCCAGATGAACTTTGGACAGTATAGAAGATGCATGACATGCCATTCCACAAACATGCATAGCTCATTTCTTCTTCTGCATGCCAGTCCTTGTAGAAGTGGTTATTTCTGCCCATGGTGGACACAACAGATAGAGATTATTGTACATTCAGCTGTATTTCTAATCATATACAATATGTATACACATGCACAATGCATAAACAATCTGACTAATAAATATCACTTTGATATCCCCTGACCTTTATGGGTGCTGTGTATAAACCAACACAGAAATGCAGCATGCTTAAAGTTCAGCACATTTAATTATGTACTGAAAATGTCAGATGTGATTTCAAAAATGATTTACGCCGAATTCCTTCTACGTTATATTAGAAATATTATAAAATGTTGCTGCTCCTTTTGGAATCAGTTCTGCTTCAGCAGAGGAGCTTTAGTGATGAGAATGACACTACGGGTATTGTGTTATTGTCTGTAATGGTGTCGGATTAGGGCCGTGTATATCTGTCTGAGGAGGATTAATGTTTAATGTTTGTAAAGATGCCTCCAATATTTTCAAGGCAAAATATCAACACCACTGGATCTTTCATAACAATGGGTAATGTTATAACACACACACACACACACACACACTTTAGATAAAGACACATGATGTGAATTCCAGTTTTTAACAGACAAGTGATATAGGGATATAGACTTTACTTGATATAAACAGGGTCAATAAAAAATACCCAGGGTCAGAGTAAGCAAATAGTATGAGAACACAGTCAATGCAAAAAAAGGCAGGTCATAAATCCTAAAAATCCAAAAACCAAAAGGACACAGAAAATACAAGAATACTTGACATGCAGACATGGAATGACTAGCAATACTTCGCAAAAAGTGATTGACAATGGTTCAAAGGTGAGATTAATGAGTGATCATGGCTCATCAGTAATGAGTAGAATTTCTGGGAATAAGGACCTCAGGTGCCTAGGATGTAAAACTGCAGGAGCAACACTGACACAAACTGTCATATAAAATAGCTACATTCGCTCTTTTAATTTGAATCATACATACATACATACACATTACACTTATATAGCGCCTTTCTAGACACCCAAGGACGCTTTACAATCAACACACTTCATATACACACACTCCGGTGAGAAGCGGCAACCAGTCGCGCACAGCGTACTCTCAACCGGAAGCGACCGTTCACCTGGAGGACTGCATCGAGCACTAGGGGGATCACCAAGGACAGCGCGCCAACCATATCTGGGCATACATACATACATACATACATACATACACACATACATACATACACACCAGGGTAATTTTAGAGTATCCAATCCACCTGATATCCATGTTTTTGGACTGTGGGAGGAAAGCGGAGTCCCCGGAGGAAACCCACGCGGACACGGGGAGAACATGGAAACTCCGCTCAGATGCAGACTCGAACCCAAGACCTCAGTGCTGAGAGGCGAACATGCTAACCACTAAGCCACCGTGCCATGAATGACACAGAAACACACTTTCATAGACATAAATTAAGCCTAATCTAAAACTAAGCCTTGTTCACTTGAATCTAGATATTTTTGAAAAAACTGTATTTTTGAAAATCTCTCTGCCAACACAAAAACTCAAAACCACAGGAGCCTCCAGCCCAACAGGGGGCAATAGAACAAAAAAGCTACAGCCTACATGTCAGTTGCATGTAGCTTTGTTTACATTGTCATGATGATGCCGTTGTCTCTGCAAAAGTAGTACAATCTGAAGAAGACATACGTTTTTCTACCATTTCTATTTTGGTTTACAAATGAACAGAGAAGTAGATTCAGATATTTCTGTACTCTGACATAATGAAATGTTAAAGTTTAATACATTTATAAGCATGTTGTAAATTCTGCAATTACCGAGGACACATTAACAGCCCAGTTGGGTTCTGCATGCTCATTATATTAAACCAGTAACAAGCTTGCACAAGTCAAATGTGTGATGTCAGCATTTTCAAAAAGCTGTGCTTTGTTCTGACACACAACTGCCTCCACGCTGGAGAGCGTTCTCAAAAACCTTTGTTTTGATGACAAAAAGTGATATTTTTTATGGGCAGGAAGCCAGAACGCACAGAATAAAATAAAATAAAAAAAAACGTGAATTTGTGTGGATGAGGTCTGAAACTCCAAACGTCCAAAATTTTACCCTTTTTTTCTGACAAACAGAACCAATCCTGGACAGAGTCATCAGCACAGAGATAAACAACATTATGGACATAAGATATAGCATAAATAAATAAATATGTTTAAAAACAGGAGCTAAAGCCGACCTGCATTGTATTCAACAACTGATTGCCACAATCCTTTTGGTACAAATACCAAATCACCCTACCAAACTCCACCAAATGGAAAAAAAATGTCATCCAGATCCATCTCTCTCACACACAAACTAACACACACACACACACAGCTAGCTTCATATCAGTCCCATGAGAAACAGATAGGACACGCTGAAACACTCCAGGGAAAATGGAAACACACTGTTCTCCTGTGAGCGAGTGGAAAAACTGCAGTAAGCAGATCAGAACACGACTCTAAATTAACAACTAATACAGGTACAGATATAGTACTGCTCACAACACTCTATATATAGATGTTTGTTATAATTTTAAAGATATTTGACCTAAATGTTTATATGTAAATGCTTAAAACTGACCTCTAGGGCAGATACTAAAGTTGATGCCTATTTATCACTGACCATGTTTACAAACAAGCAGTGGTTTGATTTTAGTCTATGACTCATAGGACTAACTAAAATATGATCATATTCACAGCACCTTTCTTCTTCTTTTTTTTTTTGCCAATTTTCTCCCTTTCCCAATGTGGTAGTTGCCAATTAACCCAACCCATTAGTGGCTCTCCCCATCACTTTGCAGTGTCTTTGACTAGAGTGACCAGACGTCCTCTTTAACCCAGACATGTCCTCTTTTTGAGACTTAAAAAGAACGTCCGGGGGGAATTTCACAAACGTCTGGGATTTTGTTGTACTCGAGAAGCGTTTCGTTCACAAACTAGTCTCGCCCTCCCCCTATTCGGTTTGGTTCGCTTGAGTGAGATGTTACGCTATATTAAATGGAGATCCAGCTGAAATCCAAGCTGGTTTCCCTTTAGCCTGCCACAAGCTCATGATTGGCTCTGCCATTTCTTGCTAACGTGTGATTGGCTGTCGCCGCTGTCACTCCCTCAAATGGAGTCTGGACTGCAATTTGACCGGCAGTCCATTTTCACCTGTAAGTTATTAACGTGTTGAGCGTTTGTTCTGCATGTGTCACATCAGCTAGACGTATTTTAATATCAGCGGTTTCATATTAAAATTCATTAATATTTACATTTGAGTGTGTGTCTGCTGTGTCTACCAGTCTGTGATAAGCCATCTATTTACATGCCTCTAAGTGTAACTATTATCAAAATAATTCAGAATTTCTGTTTATTTTTGCTAAAAAATGAGGTATAATTCTGTGTAAATAAGATCTACTGACCATACAGTCCAAACATAAGTGTAACATTGGTGATAATGAGCTGAAGTGAAGTTGACTGAAAATGATTGGGTGAAAATTTTATGCTACATGCTTTTAACAGTTTATTATTTATAAATAACATGTAATAATGCATTCATATTTTATTAATGATGAATATTAATTTTTATTGTTTTATTATTCATAATAACATTTAATAGTTATTATTAGTATATTATTAATAGTAACTAGTAATTATTAATAAAATAAAAATCATAATTTGTCAATATTTATTCATAATTAATAATTAAATTTGTGTTCAAGCAACCAAAAAATTTATTTGAACATGTAATACATTATACGCCTCCAACTCCCCCCCCCAACCCCGCTCCCCCAAACCCATCCCCCCCCGCTGAGGTGTCCTCTTTTTCATCACCTCAGATCTGGTCATCCTATCTTTGACTCTAAGAGGGTGAAGACATGCACACACCTCCATTATAGCCACCCCCTCTTTTCGAATTACCGCTGATACACTGTCAGTGGGGAGCCAACATGCTCAGAGGAAAGGTCAGGGTCTCTAGTCTCGAATGAACCAATGAGTAGACACCTGAGCCAGTGAACATTGCAATGTGTGAGTGATAGGAGGAGTAAGAGCGCCATCTACCCGCCCTGAGAGAGCACTGCCAATTTTACTCTCTCAGGGCCCCAGCTGTTGATGGCAAACAGGATAACTGAGATTCAAACTCACAATCCTCTGGTCATAGTGTCAGAGGAGTGGACTGAAGAGGAGAACAGACCATGCCTCGTACTAAAACTGTTATCAGAAATAGATATTATTATATATGCAATTAGATAGAGGATTTTTTTTAACACATCACTTATCATTTGTTGCACTTTCTTACACTGATTAAGTGCTATTATGTGCATGTGAATGAAGTAATTGTACTTTTCAACTGTTGAAGAGTAGGGTGGACAGCTTCATCTGAGCTTTTATGCATAAACTGAGGAAGACCGTCATTTGTAGTGTAGCTGAGCATTCATTACAAAGCAGAATAACTGATAACAGAATAAATGAATATGTGAGTTACAAACAGAAACAAAACATCTGGAAAAGAAGGAAGATTATCAACTCAAAGAACTAACAACAAATTATAAAAAAAAACACACACACACTACTATGACAACACATACCTTTTCTTCAGAAGAAAATACTGTTTTCTAGCCTTTTGGAGATGATAAAATCCCCAATGCTGCTGCTTAAGATACTCTGTACATCTGTAGTACAGTAGATGGGTGAAGTAGAACAGTGTAATTGCTTTTTGCTCAGTTTTGGTGTCTACCATAAGTTGTTGACAATGCGTTTACAGGATCATGCTTTAATAAAGCTGTTGACCAGAAGGCATCAGGCAAACCCTCCGATTTATTCTTTTAATCATTCACATTAAACTATTCTTCCGCAAGTTGATATAGTCTGCAAACAGTTAACACTGTTGCCAGGCAACATGAGGGCGAATATGAATCTACAGCATCTGATTAACTAGTGCATTAATACATAATTAAGATGCTGTTATGAAGTCAGAGCTGCCCATATCGCCCATATCAGAAACCGCCACTGGCATCAAGGGATGTACAGAAGGAATATCATGGATACATCACAGTAGGATAAATTAATCCATAAACAGTCTCAATAAACATTATTCATCACTAAAATAGGGCATGTTAGGCCAAAAACAACCTTGAAAAACAATTAATAACTAGAATTTGAGATATTAGCCCATAAATAGTCATAATAAACTCTTTGTACATGTGAATAGGAGATACTAATCCATAAACAACCCCAATAAAAACTTAATCACTAGAGAAAAAGATATTAGTCCATAATCAACCACAATAAATCATATCAATCACTAGAATATGTGATTACATGTGATTTGTAAGCATTGTTTTCAACTAGATTATGTTTTTATCTCAGGTTTTTTAGCAGAAATGATTTGCACTGACACATTCCTACCTCAGCCTTCTACCATAGAAGACTGGGAATCTGCAGAATATATATCAATGATAAAGTCCATGATCAAGTTAGCTGATGATACCAAAGTGATTAGCCTCATCAGCAACACTGATGAGACAGCCCACAAAGAGGAAATAGAGCATCTGGCCAGATGATGTGCTGACAATAACATGTTCCTTTACACCAACAAAACAAAATAACTCATAGTAGATTTCAGGAAGGAGAATGGCGACATGCACAGCCCCATCTACATCAGTGGGATGGCTGTTGAACGTGTTGCCAGCTTCAAGTTCCTGGTAATACACATCTCGGAGGACCTGTCCTGGACCATCAACACCACCAGCCTGATCAAGAAGGCTTTCCAGCACCTCTTTTTCCTGAAGATGCTAAGGAGACACCTGTCTTCAGCCATCAGTGTGTGATTAAAAGTATCCTAGCCAGCTGTGTCACAGTCTGGTATGGGAACTGCATACAGACCGCAAGTCACTACTGTTAGTGGTGAAAATGGCCCAGAAGATCACAGGAACTCCACTTCCATCAACTGAGAACATCCAGAGGAAATGCTGTCTGCATTGTGCTCGCAGCATTTTTAAGGACTCCTCCTACCCTGTTCATAGTCTGCAGGTGTTTCAGGTGCCACCAGACCAGGACAAGCAGACTGAGGAACAGCTTCTTCCATTGGGCTGTTTCCTTACTGAACTCTGTTCACTGCTAACACTCACACATCTGGATTCTGGTCAGTGACAGTACTACATTATTCTGTATCATCTAGAAATTGTATAGATGATACAGAAGAATATTTTGCCTGATGATCCTATTCCACCTGTATATCATGTTTATAGTATTTCTATTCAATATGTATATTATGTCTATAATGCCTCTAAAATACATTCACATGTATATTTGTTCATACCTCTGCCTATATACTGTATAGGTTAGATACACTATATACACTTCTGGTTAGATGTAGTGAAACTACATTTTGTTGCCTTGTACATGTGTAATGACAATAAAGTTGAATATATATATATATATATATATATATATATATATATATATATATATATATATATATATATGTATAATGTGTGTGTATATATATCACATATATTATGAAATACATTAATTTCATGCATGCATACAACACCAAATACAACGCTGTGCTTTAGGTAGACCGTGGTTGGTGTGTACAGTAAAGTTTATTTTGTATTAGATAGAGTGCTAAAGCTTAGAGAAAAGTGCAGGATGGAGGAGAATCAAAATGAGTACATCACAGCCTTCAAGGAGCTCCTTCACCATAGCGGAGGAAACCAAGGAGTCGAGTGTCAGCGGACAAGAGCGGGTGTGTGTATTTGTGCATTTGTGTGTGTGAGTGTAAACATGAGTGCTCTCCAGCAGAATGCTCTGAGCAGCAGCAGCAGGGCTTCATGGGGGATTTGTGCTAACGAGCGTTTGAGTGAACACATGGGGGAGTGTTTACTGAGCACTGAGAGCATCATTAACTGCTGCATGGTGTGTGTTCCTGCAGGACAGAGGGACAGATCACACACACACACACACTATTTGTTTTTACACATCACAATATGGGGTCCAGAATGTAATAGTAATATGGCCAACTTTTATTATACATATGTAATAAGCTACATGTAATAACAATATGTCCTTTTTGTTTTCCATATATGTAAGTATGTACACATAATAATAATATCAGACCAGGTATTTATTTGTTAATTGAGTGGTAGATCATTCTCAGCACTGCAGTGACACTGATGTGGTGGTGGTGTGTTAGTACGTGTTGCGCTGATATGAGGGTATCAGACACAGTACAGCTGCTGGAGTTTTTAAACATGTCAGTGTCAATGCTGGAGTGAAAATAGTGCAAAACTATTCAGCCAACAGAGTCCTGTGTCCAGTAATGAAAGACTAGAGGATGACTAAAACAAACTGTGCAAATGAGCTACTGTCTCTGACTTTACATTGACAAGGTGGACCAACAAGGCAGGTGTATCTAATAGAGTGGACAGTGAGCTAACATAACATAACAAAGAGGTGGTTTTAATGTTATGGCTGATCTGTATGTATATACATATGTATTTGAAGTATAATTGAATGCTTATCTTAATATTTGTGCCATGTGTTTTAGATCTACACTTAATTTCTCTTGCTAAGCTGCAGATGCTCAGACACCTGCATATATCCTGCTCTTCCTCTGTTCTGTTGAGCTTTATAGTGCTGCACCCATACAAGATCTAAAAAACATAATCCATTATCATACAAACCACAAAGCATATTCATGATCTTCTTTAGCATTGTGATTTAGGGTTCCTTGAACATGTTTTATAGGCTCTGAAGATGTCCTCTTTAAAATAAATGAATTTGTCCTTAAAATAAATCAATGTGTCAATGCAGTGCTTATATTGTACTCCTGTTGTTCCATAAGCAGCATAATAATCTGAATCTCCTTCACATTCGAGAGTTGATTGATGGTCGTGGTTTATATGTATTCCGCTCGTTCCGTACTCTATAACGAAGTCCACTCTATCAGGGTTGTGTGGGTTATGGGACAAGGTTCTCATATTTATGGTAGCATCAGTCATTGAATTATTCTGTAAAACTTGGCTGTTTTGCAAGCTGCAAAACTTCTTTGGAGAGAAAATTAATAGACAGCTTTTTTAGAAGGTTTCTCACACCTTAGTTCATTATGTTGATGATTTGGCCTTGATGTAGAAATGTGGTCTTAAGAGTAAGAGACAGTCTGCTGCCACCTTTCTGGCCTTGATAAGCATCTTCTTTTAAAGGAAGCCATTTACACCTTTTTAATCAGCTGTTGAACACAGACAGTCTGCAAAGCAAGACACTGATCTAAATACATGAATTCAAACACAGTCCTGCAGTGATATTGCTACTGAAAAGATGCCACTTTCAAGACTTACATTTCTCCTGAAAAGTGTATGATATCGCTTTAAATGTTGTATTTTTCCATTACAACATGCACTTATATGCACTTTTACTTCAAAAGGCTGTTTTGCCATGCTGAGATTATAATAAAATCCATAATTACTCAATCTTCTATAGTAGGAAGGTGAAGTAGGACAGTGTAACTGCTGTTTAGCTCAGTTTTGGTGTAACTCCCTGCCCAACGTTAGCACATATCTTGCACAAGACATTATGAGATGTAGGAATATATGACAGCTATGTCATATGTGCTATCGCTTATTTCACTAATGTTGAACAAGAGAACCTTTTAGTTTCAACCTTTAGTTGAAAAATGCTTACACGTATCTCCTCTTCTAGTGATTAACAATGTTTATTCTGGTTGTACATATACTTCTATTCTACCCCAGATAGCAAAATGATTCTGGCCTACGTCTGGCCCTCATCCCCCATTTCATTTGGGCCATTTGCCACATGGATTGGTGACACTTGACACATATACTGTATGCCAGATTAGGGCCACATATCAGCTAAATGTAGGTAGCATTGCCATATTTCTGCCAGAAGTGGACAACATCTCTTTTAGAACATGTGGGCCAAATAAGTTTTTTAATATGTGGGCCACTCTTGTCTCATATGTTGGTAGCATTGTCATATCTCTGCCAGAAGTGGAAATCTCTTTTAGAACATGTGGGCCAAATAGGTGTTTAATATGTGGGCCACTCTTTGCTCATATGTAGGCAGCATTGCCATATCTCTGCCAGAAGGGGACAACATCTGTTTTAGAACATGTGGGCCAAATAGGTGTTTAATATATGGGCCACTTTTGGCTCAAATCTAAATAGTATTGCCATATCTCTGCTAGAATTGGACCATATCTGTTATGGTACATGTGGGCCAAATCTGTATTTTCAATATAAGGGCCACATTTGGCTCACATGCAGTTTGCCATGCCAACAGTGGGCCAGCACTGCCAATTCTCAGCCAGAAGTTGCCCACATCTATATGCTACTGTATCCAAAATATACCTACATTACATACATGTGTTAAACTTCTGGTGCAGAGTAAACACCTGTAATAAAGCATATTTCCTCACTGTGAACAGCCTGTGGGAGACACCAAAACTGAACTAGTGATGTACATTTACAAACTCCAGTGAGTCTTAATAGGTACTGTTGTGTATGAAAATAAAGTCTTCTGTAAAGATTTTGGGTGTCTACGTAGACGAGGTCTATGTGTCAGACATTACTAAACTCGAAACTGACACTGTAGTGATCAAGTCAAAACCACAGAGGGTGTCCGACAAGTGTCACTCCTTTATACGAAATAATGTCCACAAATGAGACGTGGTCTTCAAATTGTGTACATACATTACATCCATATAAAACCTATGTCATCGTATATCTACACCCGTTGAAGACCGACTCTTAACCGTCACGACCGGGTGACAA
>BRDA01052829.1:0-10345 GCA_036984385.1 Crenuchus spilurus | reverse complement strand
GTTACATTTACTCAGATTAAACTTTTGATCTGTCATCTATGTTCTATTACGAATGAAATATTGACATTTGCCATCTCCACATAATTGCATTCAGTGTTTTATTCACAATTTGTATAGCGTCCCAACTTTTTTGGAATCCGGTTTGTATTACAGTGTGTTTGGACAAGTAGAGAGATGAAAGCTCTAACAAATAGCAGTCAAGGAGCAATAAAGCCTTATCCAAATGTCATAGAATCAACCAAAAATAAAAAGCTGAATATAGATGGACACTAGACTATTCTTGTGATACAGCTGAACTGCCCTGTTGAGCTTATCAACTGTCATGTTTACCCACCAGAGCAGCCCACGCCATGTCCAAACACTGTCCTGCTGAGTTATGTTATTGTTTAATTATTCTGTAATTAATACTTTGGAGGAGTTCAACTCCTCTTTGTATGAAGTTGCAGAATAATGACTTGATAATGGCCAGTATACACTTGACCTGTACTATGTATTCATGGTCTTGAGAATCCAACACATTCTAGGCTACTCAAACTGGGATCGACTGGATCATCACACAGTGGAAACATGTACTGTGATCAGATGAAGTAGTATTCCAGATCTTTTTTGGACGTCATGTACACCAAAACAAAGGAAAAATTACCATTTAAACTGTTATCAACAGTTCAAAATCCAGGACTGTTAATGGATTGTCAGTGCTCTTGTCAAAGGTCATTTGCACTTCTGAAAAGTACATTTAAGAGCAACATATTATGCCTTCAGAATGACATAATTTCCAGTGGCGTCCATACATTTTTCAACAAGACAATACAAAGGAGAATTTTGAAACAAAAAATACAATGACAACACTGTACTTTTGCAGTTTAATACATGTTCACAGGAAGAATAGGACAAAATAACACCTCAAAACTTAATCACTTTATATCATCAGTACCAAAACATATTCTAAGTTTTGTGTGAAGGAATCCCAACATTACAAATTGGTAAATGTCCCAACTTTTTTGGAATGTTTTGCATGCCTAAAATGCAGGGATGGAAGTATATTAACAAATGAAATGAAGTTGACCAGACAAAAAAAATAACTTTCTTGGGATTATCCTGTCTGCAGTAAAATTAAAATAAATGTAAGAAACTCTTTTTTTTATTTGCATTTTCGATGCTGTCCCAACTTTTTATATTTGAGGTTATGTGTTAGTCCTTCAGAAAGTATGAATGTTCATAAATAATTGTTTACATGTAATGAAAAATCAGTGCACCTATAAGACTACTGGAATAAAGTATTCTTCTCTCACCTCCTGCCTGGCCTTCCAGCTTCTGATAAAGCAAAACACTACTTGAGCTGTGCTAAGCAATGCAAAAAGCACTGATTAACACATTTTTTAAAATTGTTTTCTGTAACATGAAGTTGTGTTCTGTTAATCAGGTAAAAAAAACTTTATTTGGTGTGTTCACAGAATAACACAAAGCTACTTTCTGTGTGTAGTGTCCAGTCCAGCACTTTTTTAAATCCTTCATTCACTGACCAGGGTTGCAAAGGAAAGGAAAATTATCCTGCCCAGTATCTGCCTAAAAGCTGCACCTCGTAAACTGAAATCATCCCAAAATCTGAAGTGTCTAACAACATTTGACGAAAAGACACATTTAACAAAAATCTTCCATTGAACAAACGTTATTCGAATTCTTTTCTATTTTCTACTACTGCTACTACTACAACTCATAATAATAATAATAATAATAATAATAATAATAATAATAATAATAATAATAAGTTCACTGTCTGTTTTTAGCTCTTTTTGGGTATGTGATTTGGGTACATAATATTATTGTTTTCTAATAAGTATATTTAGAATTTTGAATTCTGAATATTTAAATGCTTCTGCATTTCAAAATTGCCCAAATTGGCTTAAAAATGGGGAACCTGGCAACTTTGGAACCTGGCCTTACGCGACTCCACTAAAAACGGGCTGTTTTTATAGTCATAGCAACTCCGTCGCAATGTGAGGGAGGAGTAGCGTTATTTTTCACACCCATGTTTAACGACCTGGCCAGGATTGGCTAGTGATATTTCGTCATCTGCGTTTGGTCAGAACTGTAGCCAATCGTAGCGCAAAACAAGGGATTGGACTAGCCAATCCAGGCGCAGCAGGCGGGTTTTCCGGAAAACGGGTGGGAATCATAATAATAACATACGCTGCTGTAGTGAACGCTCATGTGGAAAACAGCGAACTGAGAGACGGAGAGCAAGCGCGGCAAATTCAAAACTCGGGTCTTTGTTTTTCTCTATCATCAAGTTAATTATGATTTATTATGTTTGCACTCATGCTTTTGGCCGAACATATGGGTATATTTAATGACATGAAAGGCGTAGCCTTTGGCAAAGTACTATTTTTCGTTTGAGGTGGGTGGGACGTAACATCTCAGCGCCTTCAGGAACATCTCACTCCGCTGATGAACAGGACGGTGTTACAGTGATAGGTGTGATTATATGTTCCAGTCTTACTCAGTTGACATATTAGAACAGTGGCTAATGGGTGGTTTGGCTCCTCTGTGGATATTGGTGCTCCTGGTACAGGTATGATATTTATTTTGAAGGCTAAAATGTAATGATGAAGGAATGAATTTCTGTATGAATGAATGCATGTCATTTAAAATACTTTTTACAGTCAATTTGAGTTTCTAGGTTTTTACAAGAGTCACCAGTCATGTGACCAACCTATGATTTAATATGAAAAAGTTATTAAAAACTAATCTTTTAGTCACGTGGTTTGATTCTTTATAATCTTTTTTTTTTATCAGATTATCTCACAGGAAACTATAGTTGCGCAAATAATTAATTCTAATTAATTCTAATAATTATATACTCTAACTTTCAATACTTTCTAATACAAATTTAGCACTGCATTTTACAGTATTTTGTTGTATTTTATAGTATTTTACTGTACTTTGTTGATGTCTCAGGATTACAGAGATTGATTAAGCTATAAAAATATAGAATGTATCTGAATTCTAGCGCATAAAGATTTGTTGTTAAAAACAACTCTTATTAGCACACCTAATATTTGTATGAAAATCAAAATTGTAGTTTCTTGACAGCCCTACAGGCCAACTATAAGAACACAGGAAGTACAGAAAACCTTTGGCTGTAGACATTAAAAGGTTAATTTACTGTAACCTGAAGAAAAATGCTGCAGTTTTGGTCAAATTCATATCAGCTAAAAATACATGAAACAAGTGTGTGTAAAAGGTTAGGAAAATTATGTTTTTCAGTGAAATTCTACTAAATTCCACAAATTAAATTACATTAAGAGCATTTCTATTAACTCATAAAGAATATACATATGCCACAAAGTTGCTATAAAGAGAGTGAATTTAAAACTAACAGTAAAAGTTAAGAGTTGAATCATATAAAAAGATGGATCTTCAACAATTTTTAGTAAAGAAACGTAACACTCAAAGAACCCTTTGCATGTTAAAAGGAATCTTCAGATTAATAAAGAATGGTTCTATATAGAAGCATTTGGAAAAAGGTTCTATGTAACACCAAGAAGGGTTCTGCTATTGTTATGATGTTAAGCTTGTAATAATAGAAGAGTTGTTGTATAGCTGAGGTGTTGTATAGAGTCATTTTTATAAAATATATATAGAACCATTTACAACATATTCTTCATCAATATGAAGAAACATTTTTTGGACCCAATTTTCCACTTAATGTAGTGGTAGCCAATCAACCCACCAATCCACTAGGACTCTCCCAATCACTTGCAATGTCCCTGACTCTTGGAGGGTGAAGACTAGCATAGGCCTCCTCCGTTGCATCTGAAGTCAGCCACCACCTCTTTTCCAACTGCCAATACATCATTACTGAGCAGTCAACAGCTTGGAGGAAAGCGAAGGATCCCCAGTTCTGATGAATCAGTGGCAGACACCAGATTGCATGGTAGTAGGTGATGAGGAGAGAGCACCATCTACCCACCCAGAGAGAGCACAGCCAATTTTGCTCTCTTGGGCCCCGGCTGCCAGTGGTAGGGGTTTGAAATTGTGATCCTTTGTTTATAGTGTCAGCGCCTTAGTCTGCTGAGCCTCTCGGGTTATAATCTGAAGAACTTTTACTATGCAAAGGGATCTATTAGTGTTCACGGATCCATATATAACAATTTTCTTTTATAGAACATTTGACAAACCAGCTTTTTAAAGAATGTATTGAAATTGATCAATTGTCATCACACTGACTTTTATCTGTCTTTCAGGTGCTAAGTCTCCCTAGTCTCAACAGTCAGTCCTCGGTCTATGTTCAGGTGACATTTTGCCATTTTCCTCTCCGTCCCGAGCCTGAGACTTACACACTTTTGTTGGGAAATAAGGTATGAAATCGAAACAGACACTGATGAAATGCAGAAATGTTTTTTGTCTGTTACTGGACATAAATGAGTATCATCTCTCTGTCAGGTGTTGAACAGCAGCGGAGTGTGTGTGAGTGTGTGTGAATGTGTTATAAATGTAAATGTGTTATCTGACACTGAGGAACTGAGTCTGACTCTGCAGTCATACAGACGCTCGCAGTTACTGGACAGCCGATTGTTCCAGCTGGGTGAGATTTTGGACAGATTCCACTTTTTCTGCTTTTTTGTTTATCATAATGACTCCCTTTAAGGAGTAGCTACTCTAGTACTTCAGCCTAATCTGCAGCATATCAGCTGTTAGCACTGATCATAAATTTGATGTTTCCATGTTCTTAGAAAAGAACTTCAAATTCACTTATAAAAAAAGCTTTTGGGCAGTTCTGTGAACACTTTGGTGATGAATTTAATACTACAGTTTAACTCTAACAATGAACATGTAGTGATGATGTCTTTAGAAGAAGAGGTACTTGTTATTCATCCCATTAGGGAATTTACTCTCTGCATTTAACCCATTTGGAGTGAATATACCCAGAGCAGTGGGACTCAGGTGCCTTGTACAATCAAACTGGTGTCAAACTGGTGTCCCAAACCTGCATTTCCAACCATTAGGTTAGTTTTATTTGAGATTTGAACATCAAAGCAGTTTCACTTAATCAGCTTTTATTTTCACTCAGGAAATACATTGTGGGTGTATTTGATTTTCAGTGCAGCCGAGTGTTTACAGCTTGAAGAGATTGAAAAAGAAAATTAAAATGGAATCTAATCAGGTTTAACTAAAACTGAAAGAACTACTAGTAATTTCCCAAAAAGTAGAATATCATGGAAAAATTCATTTGTGTTCATAATTTAATTCAAAAAGCTAAACTGTTGTGTTATATTCATGCTATGTAAAGTGACATATTACAAGCCTTTTTGTTTTAATGTTTTTACTGTTTGAATAGTAATTTAATCTTCTAATAATTTGAGATTCTGGATTTCAGATTTTCATGAGCTATAAGCAAAACTGATCAACAGTAAAGCAAAAAAGGATTGAAATGTCACTTTATGTGCAATGAATATAAAATTATGACAGTTTTAACTTTTTGAATTAAATTTTGAGCATTCAATTTTGCCTTGATATTAAAATATGCAATGTACATATGCAAATTGACAATAAAATCAAACCAGATGAATGGAAAAATAATTTGTTTAATTAAGATTTATTAAGAAGTGAAACAATAAAATAAAATAATGAAAAATAATAAACCAACAAGATGTTAAAATAAAAGGATAAATAGGTGAAATAGATGTAGTTAAGAGTCAAGTAAATGAATATGAAAAGTATATAAAAAGTATTAAAAGTAAATAAATAAAAATAGTAATAGAATTGAGATAATATAACATAAAATGATTGCAAATTGATAACAGTAACAATAAAATATTACAAAATTAAATGAAAGTGCTAGAAATAAATCAACAAATGATTGCTGTTTAATGAACTGTACACTACAGATTAGCATACTGATGAATGTTTACATGCTGAAAAGGTTTTTTTTGTGACTACTTTTGCTGATCCTTGTCAGCTCCTCTTCAGGGATCCTTTCTGAAAGCAGAGGTCTCCTCTACCAGTGCCCTGTTGAGCTGGATTGGAAACACTGGCCAAGCACTGTGGATATGTGTAGATCAGCAGTGTTGGGTCCACTCCTCCTTTCAGCCTTCCCATCTAGTGACTGGACTACAGCCTGGAACTTACTATGATGTCACTGTGCAACAGAAAACACACATTTCTCATCTCAATGTCACCATCACACAGACTCTGCAGCTGGCCATAAAGACAGGTACATTTGCCCAAAGTCATACAAAGCTGCATATACTCTGCTTCATTCTAACTACATGATCTGTGTTGTGTAGGCCGCTGTCCTGTGGGCTGGCTGGCTGTGGGCTGGAGCTGTTTTCGGGAGAGACTAGGTGTCCTCACGTGGGCCGAGGCCCAGGAAGCATGTGAGGGTACAGGCCCTGGTGTCCATCTGGCCAATTTAAAGACGGATGCTGAATTTCTGTCTGTTTCGTCCTATCTAGAGCCTCATAACCACCGGCTGCTGCTGTGGACAGCTCTGAATGACTTACAGGTATCACACGTATACACCATAAAATTAGAGCACTTACAGAGACTTAACTGGCCAAACCAGATTCACTGTTTTCACAGGGACCATTTTGTCTACATCATTATTTGAAATGTCAGCTATGAAGTGGACAATATTTCAATATTGTTTTTGTTCTGTGTGGACTGTTAATTAATTATTAACAATAAAGGACAAATTAGAGTAATGCCTCATCAGAGCTTGTAGAGTTTTGACTTAATGACTTTATATGGTTGTATGAGTGCTTAAACCAGTGTATCAATGCACATGACTAGTGAGGCATGACTCCAGGTGTTTCCTATTACCTATACCAATACTCCTCAGCTCCACTCAGTAAACCATACAACAGCAAGACGATGGATAAATGAAAGTATTATAATGTGAATTATATTACAAAGTACATATAAATAAAACACAGAGTCAACAGGAGTCGACTTCTAGCACTTATATATTTAAAAAATTATAGAAAAAATGGTAAATGTACAAACCGGATTCCAAAAAAGTTGGGACAGTAAACAAATTGTGAATAAAAACTGAATGCAATGATGTGGAGGTGCCAACATCTAATATTTTATTCAGAATAGAACACAAATCACAGATCAAAAGTTTAAACTGAGAGAATGTATCATTTAAGGGAAAAATATGTTGTTTCAAAATTTCATGGCGTCAACAAATCCCCAAAAAGTTGGGACAAGGCCATTTTTACCACTGTGTGGCATCCCCTTTCCCCAACACTACTACGTAATGTCTGCTGACTCAGGCGTCTGCCAGCTGATCCATCAGAACTGGGGATCCTGTGCTTTCCTCTGAGCGCGTTGTCAGCGTGGCGACAATGTATTGGCAACAGTTGGAAAATAGGCGGAGCTTGAATTCACATGCATCAGAGGAGGCCTGTGTTAGTCTGCACCCTCCTAGAGTCAGAGACATTACAAGTGATAGGGTAGTCAACAAATGGGTGGGTCGATTCACTACCAAACACATTGAGGAGAAAATTGGGTAAAAATAAAAAACAGAAATTCTCCAGATGCCCCACACTACTGATCACATTTAAGTTTATATGGACTCTATTTGCTGGTACCATTATTATTAGAATTATTACTACCATTCCTGTTTCACCACTGTCACCATATCAGTACACCTGAACACTACAACAGCATCATAGGATGGTATGATGACTGTATCAAGAACTTATAAGCAGAGGTCAGAGGAGGATGGGTCCATGTGGTTCTGGTTCCTTTCAAGGTTTCTTCCTCCAGCTGTTTTGTTATTACTAACTCTGTAAAGCTGCTTTGTGACATCAGTTGTGAAAAGCGATGTATAAATAAATTTGATTTGAATTATTGTATAATATATGAAGATTGATAGTATATTAGAAAGAAGCACTTTGACTGAGGATGCTAGAGGGATAAAGAATACATATTGTAATGAAGTTTGATATTCAAAAAGAAACAGAATTAGAATATTTGATATTTCAGTGCTGACTCAGTTATCCCTTTACTATAGTTTGCATGCACAATCACCTGAGGAGCATACTGGTTTAACTGAGAGAAATCTAATTGTTCTCAGTTATTAGATTAAGATCAACCAATTTAGCCAATGTGATTTTCCACACAACGGAATTTGACCTCCGTGTTTAACCCATTCGTGCAGTGAAACACACACACACACACACAGGTGAACACACTAGGCTGTGAGAATTTGTGCCTGAAGCGGTGGACAGCCCTTATCCACCGGTGCCCGGGGAGTAGTTAGGGGGTTAGGTGCCTTGCTCAAGGGCACTTCAGTCACGTCCTGTCTGGGGATCGAACCAGCGACCTTCTGGTCACAAGACCAGATCCTTACCACTAGGCCATTCCTTTTATATTTCCTGATATATGGGAGTCCCTCTATATCTCCTTTAAATGTTGTTAGCATTGGCTTGTGTTTAGCGTTAAATTGAAAGTTCTTTTGTTCGAGGCCTCCAGGAATGATAAATGTAATCATTTAGAATTTAGCAGCTTTAATTAAACAGTTATGAAAAGTCTATCACGTTAAATGTGTTCTGTTCTTTGGCAAATGTAAAAGCCTTTCCTCTCAGCTGTTTCCAATACTATATAAATTACTTACAGTTTACTAACTTTTACTTTTCTACTCTCATCACAGACAGAGGGTGACTTACGCTGGTCTGATGACTCAATCTACAACCTCAGTGCTGATGTGATATCATCTCTCTCAGCCAATCAGACAGACTGTTTTGCTCTTCAGAAGAATGCGACTGGACCAGGATACTTCCTCACCTCTCTCCTATGCAACTTGCAACTTCCCTACATCTGCCAGGTTGAATGTGAGTGAGAAAGTGAGAGTGTGTGTGTTAGTTTTCTCTTTATAGGTGCACTATGAAGCTATACAGCTTGACAAAATGTTGAGGAACACTTGCCGTTCTTTTGAAACTATGAAACAAATGATTAATTTTAGAACAATTAAACATTTTGTTACAGACAGACAGACAGATATACTGTCTCTACTGTTCAGGGAATTTCTACTAGATTGGAACATTGTGAGGAAGATTTTATTGCATTCAGCAACAAAAGCATTAATGAGGTCAGGATGTTGAATGATCACCACATCACCTCATCCCCAACTCACCCGAAAACTATTTAATGGAGCTCCATCTGTTCCACTGCTCCACAACTCAAAGCTGGGAGACTTTATACTCCTCTAGCCAACACCTGGCATTAGACATGATGCCAATATGTGCATGTTTATCTATTCCAGAGAGTACTATTCTATTGTTAGTACTTCTCTACAGGGACTAGACAAGCTGTGTGTACATCTGTGTCAGCAATGGGTGCAACAAGTTGTTGAATGCATTCATTAGAAGGGGTGTCCACAAACATTTGGACATATAAATACATCAACAGGTATATTGATTCCAACTTGTGGCGATAGTATTTGGCTACCAGTGGCATTAAAGTATACAAAATATACTTTGTATCACAAAGCATATAACAGCCACATATGGTACATACAAAATTTTAACCTAAACCTATAACTTTCCCTTATAATGTCTCTTATTGTTCTCTTTCCACAGGTTCCCTAAACGTTCCTGTGCCAAAACCTTTGTCAGGCTGTGTCTACACAGTAAATCTGCCAGTGTTAAATCAACACTATTAGAGTTAAATTAACACTGAGAGTGTTACATTTTGACACCCTCAGTGTTAATTTAACTCTAATAGTGTTGATTTAACACTGGCAGATTTACTGTGTATATAAATGTGTATGTATAAATTGATACATGTGTTACAGTGCTGCAGGGCTTCTTTGCTGGATTGCAGTTGGAGAACATGTATGAGACAGAAGCAGTTTTTCATTGGACTAACCTCTCTCAGCTCCTACCCTCTTCTGTTAAGTCAAGGCTCAGTCTACAGTTTGAGGAGTCTGGGAGGAAAGTGCTCACACACACAGCACTTACACACACACAAGATAGACTAGCTGTGCATGGACTCTACCCTGGACATGTCTACTACTTCTCGCTCAGTCTCATACACCCCAGTGGAGCATCTCAAACACTCGGCCCCATTTTCATTGCTAAAACTAGTAAGTCCCTGCATAGCACCAGTTATACGATACACACAATAACAAATGTTTTAAATGATATTTTAACTGTAATCCTTACAGGGCCGAACCCTCCACAAAATATCACTGTCATCAGTGTCACACCAAGTCAGATTGCGCTGTCTTGGGCTCCTTCTGACTCTACGCAGAATGCTATGTTTGATCAGTATGTCCTGCGCTGGACGGATGTATCCTCACGCAGGGGGATGGGCTTGTGGTTGAACAGAGGGA
>BRDA01052826.1:0-16302 GCA_036984385.1 Crenuchus spilurus | reverse complement strand
ACAAATAAAATATTGACATTTGCCATCTCCACATCATTGCATTCAGTTTTTATTCACAATTTGTTTAGTGTCCCAACTTTTTTGGAATCCGGTACTGCCTAGGTATACTAAGATGAAGGGCACCACGACCCTGATCAGGATTACGTGGAAGATAATGGATGGATAATAGGGACAAAGTAACAGAAATTATTATGGCAAATTTCTTTTCAGTCTACCAACAGCATGGTGTATGAGCCACATCTTAGATAAAACACTTGATTCTGGTTACAGTGTTACTTCTCTTCCTCAGCAAGGTAATGTAATAAGCTTTCTTATAGATATTTAATTAGAGTAGAGAGTACAAATACCAAATTCATATCAAGGTCTTTTGAAATATTTATGTAGAATTTCATTTTTTCTACCAGCATAATATGAATACTACCTTCATTATTTACTATTTACTATTACTACCTTCATTATTTACTATTTCTGGCAGACAAGAGATGACTGTATGGTGCATTCATTAAACAGTCATTTAATTGTGACTTTGTATTTCAAAACATGCATGTCATTCTGTGCTGTACGAAATTACCTTGTATTGGTCTCCCTGTTTATCATTAAAGCTCTCACTGGTCATATGTCACTGTATATTACAGCAATGCTTAATGAAAATATCAAAATTTAAGACTTGTTGCAGTGACTGGATCATCCTTCAGGTACTGAGAGTTTTTTTGTGAACAGGGAAAACCCGCTTTCAGCTCCAGTGCACCAGTGAGCTGGAACTACAGAAAACTCTAAAGCTCCGCTCACTGGCGTCAGTTCATCATTTTAAACTCTTTATTTCTAACCACCTCCACTCAGCCCATCACTGCTTAAATGTATTTCCTATTTTACTTTTTATTATTTTATTTTATTTTTTAATTTATTTTATTCTGTTTTAGTTATCTCTATTTATTATAATTTTAGTTTTTCTTGAAGGCCTGTTTTTATTTTATGTTTTTATTATATTATGAATTTTATTAATTATTTAATTATTAAAATGATTATATTTTTGTGTAGGGATGTCCCGATCATGTTTTTTCTGTTCCCGATCCGATCCGAGTCATTCATTTTTTAGTGTCTCCCGATACCGAGTCTCAAACCGATACTTCTATTTTCTAGATAAGAACTAGATAATACTCTTCACACAGTGCACACATTACATTATAGTTCATAAATTTAATCCAATATTTATATTTAACAACTGCAATGCTTAGGGGAAAAAACTGCCAGCTTCCAAACTATTGTTAAGTGTTTCCAAAGCTCTAAAAGACGCCAAAAACCTGTATTCTGTAAATAAACAACAACCGCGAATGTTGTAGCACCGTAAAGTTTACGACACAATACGTTTGTTGTAAAGAGGCCTAACTCTTAATCCCTGACTGAAACAGCCCAGAAGAGCAGCACAGGCAAAAAGAAACGACCGAAATGACAGGGGACAGAGAGATGAGCGAACTGCCGGAGAAGGGGCCCAGTCCAGGGGCGTCACCAGACATATTTTACTGGTGCACACGCCCCAATATTGATCTGCAGTGCCCCAGTATAGATTTCACCAGTAAAAAAAATCACTTCAGAGTTTTAGGTCTACGTAGAATACACTAAAAAATACGCACATAGCTACTTTTAATATAGTAATTCACTGCAATTCTATTCACTGGACACAATACCCACATGGATACTTAATTTGATAATTTATTCACGTGTAGAGAGAGACAGAGACAGAGACACAGAGAGAGAGATACACGTACCTTTAATACATATCTTACGTACGTGTGTGTGTGTGGGGAACGCTGATGAGGTACGAAATAGCCAGTAGCCAATTGAATAAGCTCCCTTTTGGGTTTATATATTTGTAAATCCGACTCTAAAGGAGTCAGTGTCTCACCAACCATGAACCTCACCGCACGTCACTGTATTAAATGCAGATCTACTACTATCACCCGTGAAACACTCATATTGCAGACATTACACCTCGCTGTTGGACTCGTATCGTTTTCTAATTTGAAGTAATTCCACACAGCAGACATTATAAACACGTTCTGACACAAGCTCTGCTCTCGTTTTACGACTCCTTTGTTTACTCCAAAGATCGGGCTTAGGTTTGTGTTCAGAAAAGCCGATACCGATCAGTTAAAAAATGCCATGATCGGCCCGATTCCGATCTTTGAGATCAGATTGGGACATCCCTATTTTTGTGCTCTGTCTGCTTATTACTTTTACTATTTTACATGGTTTGTTTTAATGGATTTCTATTTACATTAAATTACCATCATTTTTGAATGTGTTTTATCTTGTTTATAAATATATAGACTCGTCTTTCATGTATTACCTCAGCTACATTGTAAATGAGGGACACCCTTAATGTACCCTGAGTTTAAATAAAGGTGATTGACATATGAGGTTGGACTGCATCACACCACATTTCAATTATTGTAATGTCTATCTTGAACTGAAGTGCAAGAACCTTCTATTCCTGGAGAACATTGTTTGTGACTCTGTTGAGCCCAGATCTATACCAACAGCAGTTACAGAAATGGAAACTGTAATAGTGGGATATAATGGGCTGGCAGGGATCGAGCCAACCTTGGGAGCACATGCTATAACTAATGGAGCATGTCAGTATTACTAATAGGGCCAGAAGCTAAAGTGAGGACATGTGAGGTTCCTGCTGTTCAGTTTTCTTATTTGGTAGTCATTCTCTATTCCCACTAAGGCTATCTATGATCTAAAATCAGAACTGCATCAACATTAAGAGTAGCAAAGTAGTTTAGTTCAAATAACGACAAGAATTGTGGCATGGACAATAAGTTCACGTCAGTCAAATTATCACAGCATAAGAAAGCAAACCGTGTTTATTTAAACCTTATTATAATCTTGGAAGGGTGTTTCATTAGAAGTAGGACAGGAACAGAAATGTGTATAATTGCAGAATGAGTAACATGAAAAGATTTCATATTAACAGTATTATTATTATTATTGTAAGTATGGCAGTCCTACCCTTCAAAGAGCAGTTACCATACAGCTCAGGTTTAGAGCTGGGTGACACAGCAAAATGATTATATCACAATACTAGGAGATGATACATGATGCAGATCTTGATATGTAGTTTTTCTTAGGTTTGATACGTTTCTAGAGAAAAAATGACCAGCAGTGTCACATTATTTTTCATTAAACATTACAAACATTTTATTTAACACTGCCCAATAAAACCTTTTACATACACTACTCACAAAAATTAGGAATATTTGGCTTTCGGGTGAAATTTCAGGATAAACCTAAAATGCGCTCTAATCTTTACAGGTGAACTAAATGTGACCTTCTCTAAACTTTTGAATGCTCTTGTGCAACTGTTCAGCGTTTCAGTACTTTCTGCACAAATTGCTGTTTTCTAACAAGGAGCTTAACAACAAAATTCACAACAAATGTTTGATCCATGAATCAGCCAATCAATATCCTGGTTCAATTAGAAGTGGTAGTTACAGTCCTCCTCAACATGCAGTTCACATTCTGACATCATGACACCCAGACCACACCTACCAACTGATCAACAGTATCTCACAATTGTGAGGCTTCAAACAGGATGTTCTCAGACAGAAATGACCACTGAGCTTCAAGTGTCACAGAGTAGCATTATCAGATTGTAACAAAGATATAGAGAGACTGGAAGAGTCACAGAAAGACATAGAAGTGGATGTCCTTTGGCCACACTGTTTACTGCTTCACTGTGAACAGTGCCCTGCAGAACCGGATAAATGCCACACAACTCCAGGCACATTTAACCCCATTTTTGCAATCTTATATAAAAGACAGTGATCTCACTCTATAGACCCATAGCAGTTCAGCATGCAGTCTGATAGTGTGCTGCGTGATTAGGGTGTAACTGTTGGAAGCACTGGTGAGGAGGATCTATTTACAGAGCAGCAGTATCACACATCAGAACTCACTGTCAAGCTGCTTAGACATGAAATGGAAATTAATGTTAATGCTTATCAAATTCTATTGTCCTGGCTTATCATCATCATCGAGGGAAAAATTATCATGAAGCAAATCAAGATCGCTTTTATCACCCAGCACTACTTTAAACTGTGCTGATAACAAGCTGGATGTTCCTCCTGAGTCCGAAAGACATGGCGTCTGTGGTTTTCAAAAATAATTTCACGTTATGATTCATCTGATCAAGGAACAGTTTTTTTTCATTTTATCTTAGTCCATTGTAAATGAGTTTTGGCACAGAGAAGACATCAGCAGTTCTAAACTAAATTAATATATGGCTTCTTCTTTGCATGATACAGCTCTAACATGCATTTATGGATAGCACAGCAAACTGTATTCACAGACAGTGATTTCTGGAAGTGTCCCTGAGACCATGCAGTGATCTCCAGTACAGAATTATGCATGTTTTTAATGCAGTGCACAGAGGGCCCAAAGATCATTAGCATCTAACTTTGACTGTTGGTCTTGTCCCTTGCGCACAGGGATTTCTCCAGATTTTCAGATTCTTTTGATGATATGTCCTAGAAATGGTGGGCTGTTGAAGGTATTCACAACTGTACGGTTAGGATCCTTTTGCTTTTTTTTTTTTTTTTTAATTTCCACTGTGTTTTAGACACAGTTGGTGTAGGCACAGTATGCAAATTAGTGAACCTCTGCCCATCTTTGCTTCTGAGACACTCTGCATCTCTAAAATGCTTTTTTAAAATATGCAATAATATAACTTAGTTGCAGATTACTTCTCCAGCTGACTATTTTATGTATCACTTATGTTCCAACCTTTGGTTGCCCCATCCAAACTTTTAAATGGTACAAAGTTCTAAATGAGTTTATGTTTTTTCATGAAATTGTCAAATGTCCCACTTTCAACATGTGATTTGTGTTCTATGTGCTATTTTGAATTAAATATGGGTCTGAGAGAAGCAAATCATTGCATTGTTTTTATTTACAATGCATCCCATTTTTTTAGAATAGGAATTGTAAAAATTAATTAAAACTGTACAAACTTTGGTTGGTTTACACAATTAAGCTACATACTTTTGTAGAATGTATTCAATGCATTCATTCCCTCAGGACTGGTAATCAAGATCAACAAGATCAGTAACAAGATGGTCAGACAATCAATCAGAGAGATCATTAATGTAACGTAAAACCTGAAAACCCAAAAAGAAGACAGGATATTCTGGAAGAACACTATGGAAATGGTGACCAGTGAGACTACACTTAAACTGTTAATAGCCCTGTTGGTGTCTGAAATCACTATCCACCCTGGTGAAGTTTAATTGTCATAGTTTGCAGTATGATGCCATGTTCTAAAGTACATTGACCAGTCTGTGAAACATTATTTAGATATGCAGCTCCAATTCTAAGCAAAGAAGCTAAATTTTGGTTAATGGCAGTAAAAACATGTAAATACAACTTCTGGGTGAACCATTGATATAATATGGCAAAGTTTCAAAACTTATTATAAGACATCCTCTCTGTAGATTTCTGATATGGTGACGTTCGTAAAAACACTAAAATGCTATTGTCATGAACCACAATGTGACGCTCATACAACAGATGAGGAAAGATGCCTGCAAGTTTATAACAGAATGAATTTAATAAGCAAGCTAAGGGCCAAGCAGGCCTCACTTCATAACATCAGTACATATCAAGGAAGCTGAACAAGCCAACGAGCTGACAGGCTAAGGAGATAGGAAACAAAGGAGCTATTCTAACACAGAATACTGCTGAGGTCTCAATAAACAAGAATATCAGGGTCATTCCTACAATTCACTGGCATTTCAGTTTGGTAACTTACTATCAAAAAATGCTAAACTTTCCATGATTTTGTCATTTTATCTCAAGAAGAGCTTGGTAAACTATGAGAAATATGTATCAGTCCAGCTAAAGATATTATTCCCTAATAATTTTGACCAAATTCTTTGCATGTGACATAGGACAAATGTCCTTCCTGTTACAGGACATTCTCATCTCTATTAATACAAGCTGAGGTGGAAGTGTAGACAGGAAGCAGTACTATAATTCCAAACAGAGTGATTTTATTGAAGTCAAGCTCACAACACACGGGTGAACACAAAGCTGACACATGCAATGACTGACAAAGACCATAGACACAAAGGAGATATATATAGGGACCGTGATTGGTCACTAATGAGGGAAAAGACTAGAAGAATAACATGACATCACAGGGGGTAGAGACATGACACCTGGAAGTGGATGAGGACCAGGCAGGTACATGACAAATATTTACATTTTTCCAGAGGTCAAATGTCCCTCGCTTTATTCTGCAAATGTATTTTAAGAATGTATGAATAAACAATCACTATTTAAAACAAATATATGTTTGATTTTAAGAAACAATGTAAACACTTCTTTTAGAATATTTTTTGGCTTCATTTCTAAATGATTTCATTTTACTGATTACTTCACTGCATGTAAACACAAGCATATGCCAAATAATTGTTGATTTTATTTAATTAATATTTACAAAACCACACAAGTAACATGGTGGACAGAAGAGAAACAGGGTGGACATCATACCAGTGAACAATGGTACATTTCAAACATCAAATGTACTGAGCACTTAAATCTATTATCAGGAACATTTTTCAGTATAGTGATCTTATAGATGTTTCACCAACAGTAGCCACCCAGCATCCCAGGTGTTTATCTAGGAAATTCCAAATTTTCTTCTCTAGCTGGACAGACCTCTTATTTAACAAGTTGTGGCTCTTTTCAGTTGTGGCATATAATCTGCTCATTTCTGTACCAGCTAATTTCCTCTTGTGGACTTGGACAACAGAACTGGTTTGTCTCATTCACTTTTACATCTTCTTCAATGTCCAGCATGATTCCTGGGTAGAGTTTGCAATCAAATTTGACAATGCACCACTGGCCAATGTTTTCTTTCTTGATGACCTCAGGCCATGACAGTTCTTCAATTGAACGTGGTCATGCCTCTTCTCCCAGTCTCACCTCCTTTAGCCCATAGCACACAATCAAGTACTCTTTCAATCAAGTGCTCATTCTTTTTCTGCCTGGTAAATGCAAGTTATGTCCTGGTATTTAATTGTCCTTGGAGAAATACTAATGACTTGGTGGAATTTCATTGTTCCTTTAAAAGACTCAAGCAGGGAGCATCCATCATTTTCTGCACTTTCCTGTCAACATCTCTTTCTCCCCCAAGAAAAACTTCCACAGAAGTGCCCATGTTCCTCAACTGGTGGAACATGGCCTCTGTGTTAGAAGTGTCTCCTCTATGGTGAACAATTTTGTCAGCTGATCTCTTAAGGGTAGCCCTGCCATTATCTGGAGCACGCTTTCCACAGCTGGCCTCAAAGAAGTTCCAGCTGATGTCTTTGAACCTTATCTTGAAAGGCTCATTTGACAGTATGTTGCCTTTATTTTTTTATTGAGTAGCTGAGCCATCACTGAAAATTTGGAGATGATTGATCAGAGGGTATCTTTCCCTCACCATGTCTAACACAGAGCTGAGGTGGACCCAGATTGCTGGGGGAATGCATTGCTTGGTGAGATGGAGTCACTGTTGACTGTTCAGCTGCATTGTACAGCACTCAAGTATCTAAGATTGCTTGCTGGTGTGACCCTCCAAAATGGGCAAACTGAATTTCTTGAGAATACTTACAGGAGTATTTCTCACTGAAATCTGTAAGTAACTGTAACCAGACTCTCAATGGAAGACGGCTGGAGAGGTAAGTCACTCATGAGCTCAGAGCAGCTCCAGGGCTTCTGGGGAGTGTAGTTCTGGGGTAGAGTGTGATAGAAACAGGAGGAGCAGGGAGTGTGACACACAACAATCAAACATAATTGATACTGTCTTGAGACTTATTTGATCATACATGTGAACAATAAATGTTGTTGTAACACAGACTTATGGAGCACTGGATTTGAATGTGACATTTGAAAAGAATGTCTGATCCACAGCCAGACAGTGTCAAGGAGGATATATGAACATAAGAAGAAAGTTGTGTTTTTGCACTCCTCATAATTTATATAATGTATTAATGTGTAATTTTATTGCCTATGTAATGTAGAATTCAAATGTTCCATGCATTTCTACAAAAGATTTTGCTGAAGTGCTAACTTATTTCCTTTTTTCTTTCTTTCTCAATGTTTCTGCCTAAATGATGGTATAAACATATCGGCCCTTAATCTTCATTTTGTTTCCAATAATCATATTGCTTTTAAAATTTATTTTCTTACAACTCCAGTCATTTAGGTGACCAAATCTTTTTGTACTTCTTTACAGTCCTTTTTTATAATGAAGGAAATATGTGTTCATTTGAATTTCTCAAGAACACCTTTGAGTGAACTAATGAACTATTACTATAAAGATTAATTAATTACATTAATATAATTCATATTTCAAGGTCACCATCTGTTTTTGTGATATTTTAATATACCAATGTAAAACAATATTTACAATATTTAGTTGTAAATATTCGTCAGAGTTTTGGTAATTTGTGTTTTTTTATAATATTTTTATATCGTTTTTCTTATATTTATAGTATTTACTAAGATTTTCTTTTATACGTCTTTCTATTACTGAGTACTTCACTGTCCCTTTGCTGCTGTGACTCTGCATTGAATCTCCCCACTGTGGGAGTAATAAAGGATTATCTTCTCTTAGCTTAGCTTAAGAGATTTGACCTTTTTTAAAGTTCACAATAGAATAATAAACCAAATTTTAGCCATTCCTTCCCACTTTTAGCCAGTGAAGAAAATTTTAAAGTATGCCTTTCTTTGAGGTTAATGTATTCTTTTTTTCTGTTCTCCATATTCTATTTTGCTCCTTTCCTTTCTGTTTCCAAAGGAGAGTATATAACTGATCTTTACTTATGATGGACATCTGTGAGTGAATGTGCATATCATCTGTTGTGATGCTTTTTTGTTTTTAATTTTTACACTGTTAAATATTCTTTCTATTTCTCTCAATGCCATTTTTTCGCACATAAGAGCTCTTTTCCTCATTTGCATATGGCCAAATTTGTTCATAACACACGTTTCCATGAGTGTTCTCCAGTGATTTCCAATGACCTAACTTTGGGTTGGACTGGACTTTTTATGGTGATCAAAGTGCATGCAGCCATGGGAAACATGTTTTTGGAAATATGCAGAAAAGTAATGATCTATTTTCACACAAAAACCTAAATAGGCTGACACAGTTTGAAAAACAAACTTTAACATGGCAGCCACTTGAGGAAGTCGGAAAGAATGCGGCCACTGCACTGCGGGTTTAGACTTTCAGGTGAACCTGCCATGTTTAGAGGCAGACTCCTCAAGGCCAACACACAAAAACACAGCACAGAAATCAAGAAATCCTCTGGTCCCAAAGAAAAACCAATTGGAAAAAGTTAGAGAGGAAATGTTAGATATTGTTCATTATAGTCAGGGCTGGTACCCATTTAGAATTTTCAATAGAGCTGCTCAGCAAAGCCAATGATTTCATTATAAACTGCTAATTCATAATACAGGGTAAACCATTTGTTCCTTTAATCAAACCACTGTGAATAACTTTAATACTAATTAAGATATAGTGACAAAATCAGAAGTAAATATACTTCAGTCTGTGTGAAAAACATGGGTGATCACTTCTGATGATAAATATCCATGGCCATTAGAGTACAGCCCAGTGTTCTTCCAGGAGTCTCAATCAGCCCCCTGGCACTGCAGTGGCACATTAAAACCTTCAGTTAATGTTGGTAATTTCACCTGCAAATTGTGCAACAATCCCTTCATAATGTATCAGTACACTATATAGGACGGGTGTTTATGGTGTAAACTTACTGAATAACAAACTCAATTCAGAGGACACTGGATTCATGAAACACCTTGGAAACAAAAGAGCTATTAGTGGAAAACATTTATTGGTGGATGACCTTTCACAACATGGAGTTTCAGTTATGGTAGGATGCTGGTGGTGGACATTTTTCAGTGCATTGTAACATCAGTGTTTTTCACACAGACTGAGGTATCTTTAATCCAAATTTCATCACCAGAAGGTAGGGACAGGAGTTTGATCACAGTTTGTTTTACCAGTGGTCTCAGAAGCAGAGGCATGATTCACCAGCAGGCAAGTGAACTTCAAGGCCAAACAAAACAGGAGCCCAATTCAGAAGATAATGAGACACACAAATATTATATAACCAAGAACAAAAACATGAAAACAAGAAAATTATGCTGTTTACCAAAGAAGTAATGTTTTTGCATCACAAATAACTTTAAACAAAGTTTAATTATTTATACATGGGTTATTTATATTTACACTACAAACAAAGGTTTTAGAACACAATTTGTCCAATGAGTAGGTTGAAATGATACAAAGGTAAGTGGTGAACTTAAGTTTATCCAAAACTGAAAATGAATGGTAACACTTTCTATGAAGCTTACATTTATCAGTCATTATAAATGTGTTTATAACTCTTTATAACTTGGTAATAATGCTTTATAAGCATACTTATAAACTCTAACAATGCATGAGGCTCTAAATATATATTATAACTCAGGGTTTGATGACTTATAAAAATGTTATAACATTAATGTTATAATTCATTATAATGCACTATAAGCATATAATGATCTGTGCTGCCTTATTACAATTCTAAAGCATTATGAACATTCAAAATGTTATCACAGTGTGCTTCAATAATGTGACTGACATATGAAGTTTTATATCAGAAAATACAATGCACATGAGTGTGCCTGAAAATGTATTACAACTGAACTGAACTGAATTACATGTGAGTGCTTGGACAGAGTGAAATTATTCTTCTCAAAGTACAAAAATAATTGTATGCTTTAGACTGTTTTCTTTGAAGTTGAAGAATTGAAGTTTTAAAATTGCAATAATCAGGGTCTAAAATTAAAAACTTTAAATTTAAGGACTTATAAAGTCGTAAAAATGGCCAGATATCCTTCCAAGGTCTTAAATTAAATTTATTAAAGTCTTAACTTTTTACTTTTAAGTCCAGAGAAGCGTGGTCTAATCAGAAGTTAGTTTGGCTAACTTCTATTAACATCGACTAAATGCATCAGTGTAAATGTAGTTCTGTTCTCAGTGTTTCTGTGGAGCTACCAGTGTGGGCCGTTGTCAAACTACAAATCCCATGATAACTCCATGCTAATACTTCCGTGAAGACACTGTTGGCAACCTTCGTTGCTATATTTATTGAGTTTTAAGACTTTTTTCCCAAAAAAAAGCAACTAGCGATAAATCTATCGACTTTTCCCGGTGTTATTGGATATGGCTTTATACATACATACATACATACACATTATACTTATATAGCGCCTTTCTAGACACCCAAGGACGCTTTACAATCAACACACTTCATACACACTGCGGTGAGAAGCGGCAGCCAGTCGCGTACTCTCAACCGGAAGCGACCGTCCACCTGGAGGACTGCATCAAGCACTAGGGGGATCACCCAGGACAGAGTGGCAACCATATCTGGGCATACATACATACATACATTCATTCATACACACCAGGGTAATTTTAGAGTATCCAATCCACCTGACCGCCATGTTTTTGGACTGTAGGAGGAAACCGGAGTCCCCGGAGGAAACCCACGCGGACACGGGGAGAACATGGAAACTCTGCTCAGATGCAGACTCGAGCCCAAGACCTCAGCGCTGAGAGGCAAACGTGCTAACCACTAAGCCACCATGCCACCCACATGTGTTGAGCAAGCAAGACCCTTGATACTGAGATTGGTGATAAAAAGAAGAACTTGGACATATGTACAGTGAGGTTGTATTTATACATGATAGTGTTGTTTTTGGAAAGGTTACTTGTGCTGAGAATGTAACTATCTGTTCTAATATTGAATTAAATTAATCGTTTTCAATAACTGAATTAATAAAAATAAAATGAAATGTTTTGAAAATATTTGGGATCATTACAATGTTTCTGGCAATTTGTCATGTTGGTCTTAAATTTCACTGAGAATGGTCTTAAAAGGTCTTAATAAAGTCTTAATCTAAACTCACTGAAACTGTGTATGGTGATAACTGTATAAGCAGCACTCAAATACTTACCTGTATGAAAAGGGTTTGTGAGTGATCTGTGTAAAAGCCAAAAATGAGTAAAAAGGTCAGTATAACTTCTGATCACTTTTGTGTTAATCAGAGGTATCATGTGAGGCATAAAAGGAGGGAACTGGGGTTGGATAATGTGAAGTACCAACCAATTTGCAAAATGCAAATAAATTTATATATTTTATACAATGTAATTTTCTGGATTTTCTTTTTGATATTCTCTCACTGTTAAAATAAACCTACCCTTAAAATGATAAACTGTTCATATATTTGTAAGTGGCCAAACTTAGAAAATCAGCAAGGGATCAAATAATTATTACCTCCACTGTAGGTGGGTATACAAATCCTGTTAATGAGCTAATTGAAGAAGTTCTCATGAAAATGGAATACTGAAACTGAATAGAGATATAATTATAGTTCGTTGAACTGAGTCATATGTTGCTGTTCGAACCTTGCGGTTGATCAGTCAAAATTAACCTTGAAGTCAACCCAAACCAGAGCTATTTTAATTTTGTATTCTCTTCAGTATTTTATTTGTAAAAGATTCTTTGTGTAAATAAAGCAACATTCATGATGATGATGGCATTGGAGAGATTTATTTGAGATGACCAACAGCCAACACTGACCAGTGGCTTTGTGTTAATTTCATAGTGCAATGAGATATTCTCAATCATTCAATCATTTTCAATACAACATTGGAAACATTTTGGTGTTCTAAACCTTTTGGCCAGTAGTGTAGCTATAATCAGTTCAAAAACAGAAACAGTTGTGTGCACTAGAATAGGCCAGGGGAAACTCTAGAAGCCATCCTGAGAGGGGTGAATCCCAGGTGGAATTCTTGCTGCACTGTAAAAAATATCCATGTTGTTTCAACTTAGAAAAGTTAGTGTCCATGCTGCCTTAAAATTTTAAGTTAGGTAAACTCAGGAAGCGTAGTTAGTAAACATACAAACAAGAAATATTGAGTTATCACAAC
This sequence comes from Crenuchus spilurus, assembly GCA_036984385.1. Classification (NCBI taxonomy): domain Eukaryota; kingdom Metazoa; phylum Chordata; class Actinopteri; order Characiformes; family Crenuchidae; genus Crenuchus; species Crenuchus spilurus. The sequence goes on along the minus strand of BRDA01052826.1, from coordinate 3,251 downwards.
AAATTCAGTGCTTGGTAGTCATACCAACTACAATATTTAAGTTAGGTTAACGACAGGGCAAGTTCATTTTTTACAGTGTGGTGTGAGCTGAGCCAGGATGGGATTTTGCCCTGACCTACATAATCATGTGTAGAAGAGTTCACTTCCTCATGCTGGAGAAAGAACAGAGGTGGAGTGGCCACTGTTTCTTGAGAGCATTTGTGAGTTGTCTCCTTACGCCCCACACTGGCAATACAACATGGCACCAGTATTTATGTAATTTCTTTCCAAATAATTATCTTCACTTTCCTCTCTGAATTGCCTTTTGCCAAATGCCAATTGAAGTGCCAGTTCAAAATGTGCATGTTTTTCAGAGAACTTCATTTCAGAGATGCCCAAATGTGGCTGCAGTTAATGCAGGTACATGCATTTTAGGACCTTTTCAGCAGTCAAGTTAAAAACTTCACCATTATAGAAAGGTTGTTCATGAATTTTCTATTCCCACTGTAATAGAAGCTTGGCACAGTAGGCTATGGCTTCTACCTTTTCTAACATGGAATTTAACTCTCTGTCAATGTAGGGGTATACATTTGGAAAACTAGTCTTGCAAAGAATACACTTGATGAATGAATGAATGAATGTTACACTATATAGCGCCTTTCTCAAACAAAAGGACACTATACAATTAACACACTCCAATTACACATTTAGAGAAGCGGCATCCAATTGTGCACAGTATAATATAAACTGGAATTGACCGTCCACTTGGAGGACTGCATGGAGCACTAAGGGCAGCACCAAGGAAATAGTGCCAACCATATCTGGGCATAAACACATATATTCATATGCACAAACATACACACTAATTCACACACATCAGGGTCATTCAGAGCCATTTCACTTGATCTGCGTGTTTTTGGACTGGGAGGAAACCAGACATAGGGAGAACATGGAAACTCCACCCAGATGGGGACTTGAATCCAAGACCTCAGAACTGAGAGGTGAATGTACTAAACAACCAAGCCATTGTGCATGTGTCTGGTGAGCATTCATTATTTGTATGTCATCTAGATAACACTCTTCCTTATTACTCTTCCTTATACCATTCTCTAAACCAGCAATTTTCAACTGGTGGGTCTCAACCCAAAAGTGGGTCGTGGACACGCTCTGGGTGGGTCGTGGACAGTTTGTAAAAAATAAATAAATTTTAAAACAATTAAAAATTAAAAATAATTAAAGCTTATCTGATGATGTACTTGTCGTTTATCTTGAACAAAAAGACACAGAGAGACACGCATCAGTTCGTCAGTTTGGGAATTCTAGTGTTATACATATGGAATTATTTAGTAAACAAACAAGTATTAAACAAACCATAATATGTTTTATATTTTACATTCTTCAAAGTAGGCACCGCTTGCTTGGATGCCAGCTTTTTTGGCATTTTCTCAGTCAGCTTTATGAGGTAGTCACCTGGAATGGCTTTCAGTTAACAGCTGTGCCTTGTCAAGAATTCATGACTTGCATTTCTTGCCTCCTAATATGTTTGAGACATCAGTTGTGTGTCTACTTTGAAGAATCTAAAATATAAAACATAGTTTGGTTTTAAGTTTACTACATGATTCCATATGTGTCCCTTCAAAGTCTGGATGAGAAGTATTCATTTATAATGTAGGGGAAAAAAGTCATTGAATGAGAAGGTGTTTCCAAATGTTTGACTGGTACTATATGTTAACTCGTCAGGGACAGCTGGACATGGAGGAGTAGCAACTGTTAAAGATGGCTTTATATTTACCAACTGTCAGTTACTGACTTCAGCATTCAACTAAGTTGTAATGATCTCAGCCTGTATGTCGTGCTGTGATATATCAGCCACTTCAACACAGCAAAGACTTTTTCAACAACTTCTCTGTAAAAATATGAGAGGGTTCTACTCATCTGAGAATTTTATGTTCATGACTGCTGACCTGCTAAGCCTTTGGTTGAAGATTTTTTACACATTTATTCTCATACAGTACTCAAACTGTAGTGGTCCTATACAACAATAGGTACACAGTTGGTCTTGTTTTATCCTCTGGTTCAATTATTTTTGACATTGATGTACATCATCTGGTTTTCCCTGAAGATATGCCTGTTCCCCTGACTTATTACTAAATCATGTGCTCCAGCTCAGCTTTGTCAAATTTTAATCTTTCCACTGCTAGTCTTGCCAATCTTTGATAGTTTTATGCTGCTTTTAAAATTTTTATTGAGACTTATTCGGGGCTCTCTTGTTTTTAATCCCAAGAAGTTTAATCCCATTCCATGTTGGAAATCATATGTTACAAAACTAAATCTGAGCCATGGTTGAATGATGCTATTAGTAGAATACAGGAGAGCTGAACACAGGTTGAAAGAAAAAAATGAAAGATATTTCTTTAGTTATTTCCAAGATAACTTGTCCTTGTCCCTGTATTGGAAAGATATTTCCAAACAGGGATGATGATTTGATTTCAGAGCTTAGTTGTCGGTGTGGGCTTGAACATAAATTCAATTATTATTATTTATTAAAAGTAATTAATAAGTAAAAGTAAGCAGTTATCACAGGTACATTTGACCCAATGACAACAGAAGGGATAACTATTAACATTTCCACATAATCTACTCATCTAAAGGTTCCAAACACAGACACAGATTCAAATGACCAACATGTTAACAACTTACATTGGCAGGTGAACACAGACTCCTTTACAACCAAATGGACAGCGGGGATGGCTAATCACACCATAGTAAGAAACAGCAGAGCCTATAGATGAGCTTGTGAGCATTCTAAAGGGAAACAGGTTTTCCGCACGGTCCTAGTGCTTGACCCGTCTCCATTTAATATAGTGTAATTGTAATTGTTTTTTGATTGCATAAACTGCAGGGGACCAAAACTGCCTTTTGAAAAATTGCAGAGGACATCTTACCTGCCCCCTTGCCACCCCAGCCCACCAATTTCATCAATTTTTTTAATACTTATCTTACTTGAATACTCAAGTCTCATATTCTTAGTTGTAAATATTCATATTTTTAACAACAGTCTCATTTCACCTATTATTACCAGTAATATCTAAGCATGCAGGACCACAACCAATAATACAAAACAGTATTCTACTCTATAGTCTATAATTATTAATTAATTCGTTATCACACCCGCTTAATCCTTATCAGGGTCGTGGTTAGTCCCCTACAGGGGCGGACTGGCATACATTACTACCGGGGATTTCCCCGGTGGGCCGATGGGTTAGTGGGCC